>SNQJ01S0068173.1:31483-43898 GCA_010110895.2 Picea sitchensis | reverse complement strand
TGCCAGAGTTCACAAATATATTCCACACCTTGCGCACCATGTTGGGTATCAAATATTATGAGTGACATCTAGTGCTCAAGTACCACGTTGGTCTACATAATACATCCAGACAAAAATGGAGTTTCTGGACATCTCTTCATTGGACGCATCCTATAGACATGCTGTCAAAATCGAGAAGAAGCTTAAAACAAAGACATGAAAGTTTGGGTCTGGGAACCCCTCACAATAGAAGCACGGAAAGGCCAACCCCAACCTGTAAAACAAAAGGCAGAGAAAATATGGACAAACTCAGGATAACCAATCTAAGTCGCAAACAAATAATGACAATGGAAATATGAAGATAGACACCAGGAAGTGGTGTGACTTCCATAATATCCCATTTCATAACAATGTTGATTGCCTCTCAAATTCATCATTGTTGGCAGAGGTGAAAGCCTCTGAATCATATGTGGGTTCTGAATCAAAGTCAAAACTAGAAAAGGGGAGATATATTATTGACATGGAACCCAGTGCCACCATTTCTATCACCAATATCAATCCCAATGAACTTGATGAGCAAGAGGAAGGAGAGAACCTCTTTCATTCACAGATGTGGGTGAAGGGTACTACGCTGCACTTAATTGTTGATAGTGGTATCCATAAGAACCTCATTTCAGCGGAGGTCATCAAGAAACTGGCTGAAAATGACACACCCACAACCATACACCATTGGATGGCTTCACCAAGGAAGCAATCTTCGTGTCAGCCAAGATTGTCTCCTGTCCTACGACATCAAGCCCTTCAAAGATGAGGTATTGTGTGATGTTACTCCACTTTAAGTTTGTGATGTTATTTTGGGCCAACCTTATTAATGGAAATGTCATGTTGTATACAAGTCTAGGTCTCGTAGTTTTATTATTAGTTTGGACAGGAAATTTTACAGGATATCCGAGGTAGTCCCACCGACTTCCATTTCCTTGATATTTTACAAGAAATGCAGGAAGGTCATCTCTCAGTCCGAGAATATTTTCTTCTTTTTGATTCTCTCTCGAAGTGAGTGGAAGGTTGCATCCACATCCATGGTATTTGTGGTTGAACTCTGAATAAGGTCGTGGAAGAATACAAAGACATATTCTCCTGATGCACTGGGGTATCTCTACACTGTCAGGTCAAGCATTCAATCGATTTGACCCCCGGTGCACTGCTACCCAATGGGCCAGTCTATTGGCACTCTCTTTTAGAAAATGAGGAGATCAAGCATCAAATCTAAGAAATACTCCAAAAGGGGCACATCCAACCCAACTCATCACTGTGTAGAAGCCCAATCATGCTTGTGCAGAAGAAAGACGATACTTGGAAACTCTGCATCAATTATCGGGCTCTAAATAAAATCATATTAAGGAATTGATACCTAATTCCACGAATCAATGATCTCCTTCACTGGCTCAAGGGGGGGGAATAATTTAGTAAGATTGATCTGAAGTCTGGCTATCATTAGGTCCCAATAGAGAAAATAGATGTATGGAAAAATTCCTTCAAGTCCAAAGAAGGTATTTTTGAATGGTTGTTTATGCCCTTTGGTTTGACGAATGCCCCAACAACTTTCATGAGGATGATGGAATATATCTTACTGAATTTCACCAATTATTTTGTGATTGTGTATCTAGATGACATCCTCATATATACAAATAATTGAGTGGGACACTTTAAGCATATTTAATAGGTTCTGCACACTCTGCGACTACACAAGCTATATGCAAATTTGGAAAAATTCTCCTTCGACATGGACATGATCCAGTACCTAGGATACATTTTTCATGAGCATGGGGTGCATGTGGATCCAACCAAGATCTAGGTCATTTGTGACGAGCCAACCCAAACCACACTCACTAAGATTTAGATATTTGTAGGCCTTGCCAATTTCTATCCCAGGTTCGTGTTGGGATTCTCCCATATTGCATAGGCCCTCAACCAAGTAACCATGGGTGGTGGTAAGGAAAATTTCATGTGGGGCCTATCACAACAAAAAGTGTTCGATGATTTGAAGAAATGTTTGTGCTTATCCCCAACACTTTCATTACCTAACCTGCAACAACCCTTTGAGATCGAGACAAATGCTTCAAACTATGTTGTGGGCATTGTTCTCACTCAACACGGGAACCCTGTGGCCTATCATAGCGAGACACGATCATAGATTGTCCATATCTACCCTACTTATGAAAAATAAATGTACTCCATTGTGAAATCCTTCCTCTAGTGGAGTATTACATTCTCGAGAAGGAGACATTCATCCACACTGATCATAAGCTCCTACAATTCAAGCAGACTTAGGGGAAATTGCATAATGATCGCCATGAGAAGTGGTCCACTTACTTGGAGAAGTTTCATATCAACATCAATTATAATACATGAAACACCAACTGCATTACTGATTGTCTCAACCTCTCGTCAGCTGCAGCACTGACCATGGTGTTAAACTCCTACGACCACGAGACCTCATGATGGCCCCAACTCTATGAGAGAGATCTTGACTTTGCTTCCACCTACTAGATGTTGGGTGCAAACACAACTGCCATTTATTTCCATGATGTTGTTCCATCTGGTCCATCTCTATTTTCCATAAAGGGATCATGCAAAGATGATTTGGGAAACCCACTACAGTCGGGTGGCAAGACACTTCGGCATATAAAATACAGTGGTTGTGCTGCAAAACCATTTCTATTGGCTGAAACTTCGACATGATGTTAGCAAGTATATCAGGTCATGCACTGCCTACACCATTGCCAAATTGACCATTAATACACAAGGAATGTACACCCCTATTCCTACTCCTGAAAGGCCCTGGGAATCCATCTTGATGGACAACATGTCGATCCTTCCATCAACCAAGTGGGGAAACGACTATGTTTTTGTGGTGGTTGATCATTTTTATAAAATGGCTATTATGGCCGCCTACAAGAAGAGCATCATAGTAGAGGCCACTGCCAAGCTCTTCTTTGAAGGTGTGTTGTTACATTTTGGGGTACCACAAACCATCATCTCAGATTGGGACATCTGATTCTTGAACACATTCTGTTCAAGACTCTGGTCATTGATGGACACCAAGATCACCAAATCCATTGACTTCCAACCCCAGACAAATGGCCAAACCAAGGTCTTCAACCATATGATCGTGCATATCTTGCACATGTACAATTCCAAGAAACCCCGCACCTAGGATGGGATTATTAACTATGTTCAACACAACTACAACATAGCCATACATACTCCACCAACCACAATCCTTTTCAGGTGGGGTTGGGATTTCAACCATTGGGTCCCATGGATGTTGCACTACCCCTTGCGACCACCTAGACAGACTCGTCCCATGCTCAAACTGAAGTCGACAAAGCTACCTGATTCATTGAGCAGATCCAACACATCTGCTAACATGATATTTTGTAGAATTCCAATGTTAAGTACAAGCAATGCCATGATCAACATTAAGTTCCACACAAGTTTCAGGTTGGAGATAAATTTTGGTTGTACATGCAGAAATAATTTCTTACAGGACCCCATCAAAAGCTTCACCCACTCCGCTGTGGACCTTATACCATCACCAAGGTTGTGGGTGACAATGATTTTGAGCTCAACATTCCCCCCTTCCTTGTATTGCACCCAATGTTTAATGTGGACCTCATTCAACCATACTTTCCACCATTATTGGACACCTTAGAGGTAATATAACAGTTGAAACTGACATAATTCAACCCTGACTACATGGAAAAGGAATCCACTGATCAGATCATAGACACATAGGTCAAGGGAACTTTCCAAAAAAAGTTTCATCTTTATCGTGTTATCAAACTAGGGAATCTCCTGCACCAAGGGAAGTGGCTCACCCGGGGCCAAATTCAACAAAAAATTCCTCATCTAATGGGGGAAATCAATGAAATGGATACCATTTCTTTCTAAGGGGGGAATATTGATCCAGGAGGATATCAGTGGCCACCCACCTATTTCAATTAGATCACATACAAATGTCATCTTGCCAGTTTCAGTTTTCATCTTGGAATTTTTTTTCTAGCTTTTTGGGTCATGAACTTCTGGGGTTGTTTTGAGGCCATAAACAACGTTTTTTGGGCCCGCCATAGTCACATTATAAACAAAGTCAAAGTGTGATGGAATAATTTTTATTCCTCGGAGAGAAATTTCCAACGGGCTATCATGCACCTAAAACAAAGATCATATGAAAACGTTACGACCCCAGGAATTTGATGTACCAACTTACCCCAATGGGGCCCACATGAATTTTGGAGCTTCATCTCCTAGGGTTAGGTTTTTGGATGTCTAGGGTTTTGGCATTCATGTTTGATGTAAAAAGGATTTTGGAGCCTCATTGTACTCATCTTCTTGTGAATGAGTGCAGTCATCACATATCTTCTCATAGATAAGTTGCCACCATTCTATCAAGCTTGTTTTAGTCTGCCTTTTACAGTTTCAACATATTTATTTATTGAATAGGATCCAGTTCTACTGTATCTCTGTTATTTTTCATTGTATCTCTATGTTAATAATATATATATTTATTCATTTCATTCTTCTCATAAAATTTGGATCAGTGTTATCAGAGCAGACTGCTCCTTGTTGTTCTTAGTGCATGTTCCCGACGAGGTCAAGGTACAAAGTGTTGGGTCTCGATCTTGTTTCTCTTGAGGACAAGAGATATCACATGCCAAAGAAACTTTCCATGGCGGGAGAAAAGAAAGATGACGGGACATGATATCCTTTCAAACTGTTTCTCGAGGAAGCCCTAGCGCAACAGAGGAATGAGATGATGGATAATTTTGTGCAAATCCTTCGATGACTATGAATAGGTGACACATCTTTCTCGAGCGGAGGTGTCGCCCCCTTCAAGGTACAAACTTTATATTTCTATATTTGAAGGTCATATAGACATATATGTTGTGGACAAATGGTTGAATCTGCTAGAAGGGTATTTTCTGACCATAACTTTTCCAATAGAGAAAATATTACATTTGCGCTCCTCAATGTCATCCCCAATGTCAAAGATTGGTGGGAGACTTTCTGTGAGCAAAAGGAAACAAAGTAACCCTCATTATTTACAGTCGCACTCACCTAGGATTCCTTTAGAGACGTTATTTAAAGAACAATACTACCTAGTTGGAAGTTATGAGGAACTGTATACAAGATGGACCACACTGCAACAGGAAAGGGACCAAACAGTTCCATAGTTCACAAATATATTCCACACCTTGCGCACCAAGCTGGGTATCAAATATTCTAAGAAAAATCAGGTGCTCAAGTACCACAACGTTTTGCATAGATACATCCAGATAGAAATGTATTTTCTGGACATCTCGTCCTTGGGCACGACCTATCTATATGTTGTCAAAATAGAGCATACTCTTAAACAAAATATGTCATAGTTTGGATCTGGAAACCCCTCACAGAAAAATAAGGGCAAGGGAAACCCCACCTGCAGAACAAAAGGAATAGAAAATATGGATAACCTCAGGACAACTAGTCTAAGCTGCAAACAAAGAAGGACAATGGAAAGGCGAAGAGAGACATCAGGAAGTGGTGTGACTTCCATAAGAGCCCCTAGAATAACACTATTGATTGCCACTCAAAGTAGTCATTGGTGGCATAGGTGAAAGCCTTTGAATTAGATGTGGAATCTAACTCAGAGTCATAACTAGAAAATGGGATATGGATTATTGATGCGAAACCTAATGCCACCATTGCTACCACCAAGATACGACTTGGTGAACTTGATGATCCAGAGGAAGGAAAGCGCCTCTTTCGTTCACAGATGTGGGTGAAGGGTACTTCATTGCACTTCATTGTTGATAGAGGTAGCCAGAATAATCTCATATCAGTGGACATCATCAAGCAGTTGGACCTGCCAACAATGTTGCACCTGCAACCATACACCATCAGATGGCTCCGCCGAGGAATCAATCTTCGCGTCAACCAACAATGCCACCTGTCCTACGACATCAATACCTTCAAAGATGATGTATTTTTTGATGTTTCTCCCCTTTAATTTTGTGATTTTATTTTGGGCCAACCTTATTTATGGAAACGTCATGTTTTATATAATTCTAGGCCTCATAGTTTTATTATTACTTTGGACATGAAATTGTACAAGATTCCCAAGGTAGTCCCACCTACTTCCATTTCCTATATCTCTTCCAAGGAATGCAGGAAGTTCGTCTCTCAGTAAAGGAAGTTTGTCTTCTTTGTGATTCTCTCTCGAAGTGAGCAAAAGGTTGTAGCCACATCCATGGCCTCTGGAGTCGAAATTTCCATGCAGAAGAAGGAAGACGATAAGGTCATGGAATAATAAAAATACATATTCTCCTCACCCTTTAGGGTACATATACACTTTCAGGTCAAGCATTCAATCGATATAACCCCTGAAGAACCACTACCCAATCAGATAGTCTATAATCACTCTCTGTTAGAAAATGAGGAGATCAAGTGTCATATCCAAGAATTTATCCAAAATGGGCACATCCAACCCAACTCATCGCCATGTGGAATCCCAATCGTGCTTGTGTAGAAGAAAGATGGTACCTGGTGACTCTACATCGATTACCAGACTCTAAATAAAATCACAATCAGGAATTGATACCCAATTCCTTGAATCGATGATATCCTTGACCAGTTCAAGGGGGGAAAATACTTCAGTAAGATTGATGTGAAGTATGG
The DNA here is from genome assembly GCA_010110895.2 of Picea sitchensis. Classification (NCBI taxonomy): domain Eukaryota; kingdom Viridiplantae; phylum Streptophyta; class Pinopsida; order Pinales; family Pinaceae; genus Picea; species Picea sitchensis. The sequence continues at coordinate 37,202 of SNQJ01S0068173.1, read as the reverse complement.
CTACCATCAGGTCCCAATAGAGTAGACATATGTATGGAAAATTTCCTTCAAGTCCAAAGAAGGTATTTTTGAATGGTTGGTCATGCCCTTTGGTTTGACAAATTCCCCAACAAATTTCATGAGGATTGTGGACGATATATTGTGGCCTTTCACCAATTTTTTTGCGGTGGTGTATCTTGATGAAATCCTCATCTACAACAATAATTGGTTGGAACACTTGCATCATATTCAATAGGTTCTACACACTCTGCGACAACACAAGCTATATGAAAATTTGAAAAAATGTTCCTTCGGCATGGAAAGGGTCCAATACCTAGGATACTTTTTTCATGACTATCGGGTGCATGTGGATCCAACCAAGATCCAGGTCATTCATGACTGGACAACCCCAACCACACTCATGGAGCTTTAGATCTTTTTATGCCTTGCCAATTTCTATCATAGGTTCATGTTGGGATTCTCCCATATTGCACGGGCTCTCATCCAAGTAACCAGGGGTGGTGGTAAGGAAACTTTCATATGGGACCTCTCAAAACAACAAGCATTCGATAATTTGAAGCAACATTTGTGCTCAACCCTAGTGATTTCATTACTCAACCTGCAACAACCTTTGAAATTGAGATCGATGCTTCAAACTATGTTGTGGGCGTCATTCTCACTCAAAAAGGGCACCCAATGGCCTATCATAGTGAGACACTATCAAATTTCATTCATAAGTAACCTACTTATGACAAAAAAATGTACTCCATTATGAAATCCTATCTCCAGTGGAGGCATTACATTCTCGGGAAGGAGACAAACATCCACACTGATCATAAGCCATTGCAGTTCATGTAGAGTCAGGGAAAATTATATAATGACCGCCATCAGAAGTGGTACACATACTTGCAACAATTCCATATCAACATCAATTATAAGACATGAAACACCAAATGTGTCGTTGATTGCCTCAACCACCCTCCAGTTGCATCACTCACCACAGTGCTAAGCTATTGCAGCCACGAGACCTCTAGATGGCCCCAAATCTATGATAGATATCCTGACTTTGCTACCACTTACCAGATGTTGGGCACAAACATAGCTATCACTAAGTTCTATATTCAAGACGGGTTGTTGTGTCATCTGGGCCATCTCTACGTTCCATCAAGTGAGTGAGAAAAGATAATTTGGGAATCCCACTACCATCACATCTCTTCTCATAGATAATCCACCACCATTCAAGCAAGCTTTTTTCAATCTGCATTTTACAGTTTCAACATATTTCTTTATTGAATAGAAGCCAGTTCTACTGTATCTCTGTTATTGCTCATTGTATCTCTATGTTAATAATATAGATATGTATTCATTTCATTATGCTCATAAAATACAGATCAGGTACTATAAATGTAGTTGAGAAATTGAAAAGCATCTTGGTTTTATTTTGTAACTCCATTGGTATGATTCTAAATATTGAAAAATATATTATTTCCATGTGAGGTGTCACTAAACAAGAACACAACTATTTCTCCCAATTGTTCCCCTACTGGGTGATTGATTTAAACAAATGATTAAATTATCTAGGATTCCACTTAAAACACAATCTGTACAAAAAATGTGGTTGTCAATGGATCATTGCTAAGGTGGAAAGAGACTAAATACCTGGTGCAATCCATGACTCTCTCATGTAGGGAGACTAGTTCTTGTTAAGGTTGTATTTGAAGAAATGTTAGTATATTGGATTTCACTCGCATGGGTTCTAAAAGGTATGATGGATACCATCAAGAAACTGTGCTACAAGTTTATCTGATCATGAGACCAAAAAAACAAAGGAATTGTATTATCTTTGTGGAATAAATTGGTTGTTGCAAATGCTAGTGGAGGATGGGGCTTGAAAAATCCCATTCTCTTCTCCAAAGCACTAGATGTAAAAAATATTTGGATAATTTTACAAGGAAAATGGTTGTTTGTACAAGTGATCAATGAAAAATATATATCCCTAGATATAGTATAATATTGATCAAGAAACCCATATAAATAGCTACATAATGACTCAATAATCTGGAAAGTTTTCCACGCAATATATCATTTGGTAGGAAATTGGTTGATTTGGAAGGTGGGAAAAGGAAAGAAAGTTTAAAATGGCCTTGATCCTTGGATAGAGAGTGAATACTTGCATATATTACCTCCGCAGTTGATCTAAGATATCAAAAGTAAATGATATTACACTCTCAAACAAATCATGAACTAGGAGAGATCTACGAATTGGAAACAACAATGGCTCTTCTGGAAGGAATTGGGACAGAGTGACGAATTTGTTGAATATTGGATGGGTTATTTGGAGGTTCTAAATAAAAAAATGTTAAAATTTGAGAAGACGATGATCAATCGATCTAGTCACTCAATCCTGCAAAATCATGTGTGCCTAATATAGGCTACAAAGAGATGGAAGAGGAAGGTTTGGATGGACAACAGACTTGATGGTGTAGAATTAGTTGGAAACTAAAGTTTCCTTCCAAAAATAAATTATTTTTGTGGTTGATTTTAAATAATAAGGATCCTACATGGGAGGTTCTCCAAAAAACAAATTAATGATCCGGGTTGGTGTAATTTATGTAAACAAACACAGGAAAATATAAACCATCTAATTATGACCTATTCCTTCACTAAAGAGGTTTGGAAAGAGGTGGAATGCATGGTAGGACATAATATTTATGGGAAGGAGGAAATGTAAAAGAAGCCTTCAAATCTTGGTATTCCAATAAGGACACAAATAATATAAAAATTGTAACCCTAAACATAACTTCGGGAGTATGGCTTGATAGGAAATTGAGATTATTTGCAAGAAAGGAGACTCTCCCTCTCAAATGTGTGATTTAGTCTCTCAATATCACTAATGATTACCCATAGGTGGAGAAAAAACAATCTAGACATGAACTCAAAGAAGAGGTAATAAACAAGGCTCTCCCCTGGGCATATTTTGATGGAACTTCACAAGGAAATCAACTTGAAGGAGGTGCCAGAGGAATTTTATATATCTCCTCCACACACCATATCTCCTTCAAAGAGGGAATTGGCCAGGAATCTAACAATTTCTATGAACTGATGGCACTCAAATTAGTTCTTTAGTTGGCCCAAGAACATGTGGTCCACCAAATTCAATTTTTTGGTGACTCACTCTTGGTCATCAAATGGATTATAAAAGAATAAAAAATAAAACAAATTCACCTTATATCCCCTTTATAATGATATATGAATGCAAATGATAGATTTCTCACATATCTCTTTGTCTCACATATACAAGGACAAGAACAACATAGTGGATGGCATTTCAAAAGCTAGATTGGGATTGGAACATTGTACTTGGATTAATTCCATTTTATAGGATGGTCACTCCATAGATTTTACACATGCTCCTTTGATATAATGAAATACTTTTATTTTTCTAATGGAGGACTAATCACAACTTTTTTTTTATGTAAGTGTCTACGTAATGTTTTTTAGAAAAGAAATATCATGTTGATATGTGTACCTGTTTTATGTAATTTTGGGGGAAAGAAACACTTTGTTGTGATATGTATAAAGATAGGAAAGATTAAATATATTTTTTTCTCTAAATGGTTGTTCAACTCTTTATTTAATGTTAAGGGTCATGTGAATTTTTAATTTTGTTTACTATAAATAAAATTACATATATTTTTCTTTGGAAAAAAAAATATAAAAAATATTAGATGAATCATTGCTTTGTTTAGCGAATATGGGATAAATAAATAAATAACAAAAACAAGTTAATTACCTAATGAATGAGAAATAAAGAGAGTAAAAAAATTATTTAATTTTGGAGGGAGAATTTCATTCTCCAAGTTATCTGATTGTCATTGGGAGGGTAGGAATTTGTATTATTATATGTTTTTAGTGATAAGTCATGGGTTCGTTTTATAGAGAAGTTTCTATTTACAAAGTATCAATATCTTGTTCATGTACATATTCTATTGGTATTGGAGAATATTATGGGAATGCTTCTAATATGAATGAAGAATCATAATTTTCATCTAGTGAGGAGTTTGGTCATAGTGCAGGAAATAAGATTGTGCATGTTGATGAAGAAATTTGAAATCTAAGTACTCTAAAGACACCACTGATGAAGGTGAGGAACATGATGGGGATCATTCTTCTAAAATTTTTAATTATAACATGGATGATGTGGAAAATACACAAAAACTACCTCCAAGTGAATATTTTGATGACAATTTGTAACGTACCCAACCACCATGGATGAGTCATGTCACGATAAAACTTTGTCTTATCAGCTCAGATACCATTTTATTAACATACCTAGCCTCCATCTAGGAAACAATACGTGTGGAATACATATAACACAAAATATCTACTATTAAATCCATTCTTTTATTGTTATTCATTTCCCATAGCCTACAACTACAATTTATAACAGATTTAGCTACAAAAATAACCATAAAATATAAGCATATTAAACATGCTAATAATCAACATGATGTACAACTAAACCATTCATTACAACATCATATAATTCATTCTCATTCAAGCAGAGTTCATGCACAACAATAACACATGTAAATAACTCAGTACAAGATAAAACACTTATCTTAAACAAGAATAGTGCAACCAATTGTTTGGGACAGACGTTCAACCCAACCGTAGACTGATTGTTCCAAATATCAACAAACAGTGCCCCCCGATCTGAGGCTATAAATCCACAAAAGAGGGTGGTCTCTCATATTCCACTCACAGTTCATAAATATATCAACCTGAATGATATTCTCCTATAACTACCTTGAATTCTCCACCAACTCTCTTCCGCTTGACCTGCCCAACCCAAGGAATGCACCATTCGTTTATCAAGGTTAGCCCAAGGGATGTATCATATGTTTATCAAGGTTAACCCAAGGAATGAGCCATTTGTTTATCAATGTCTCTCTGGCATAGGCAACTAGGAATCTCTCAGCTGGGAGTTCAAGGGAGCATTGTTGCTAGGAAAGATATCAACAAACCAACATCACACTTGTTGTTTCAGTGCAACTCACCCAAGAGTTCACTCTTCCATCTTGACAACTAGGATCTTTAGTTATACAAATCTAATTCACTCCAATTACACACTGGTTGTACTCCAAAATTCACCTTCCTCTCACTGCACCATCTCTCAGCTCCTTGTTCCCTTCCCACACACATAATTTTTTCCCTCAATCTATTTGAACCGTTGTTACTTCTCCAAATAGATTTTACTCCACCCCCATGCTCCCAATAAATTTGGGATGTGACCTCTCATACCCACCCTCGTACATGTATTCAAGTTTTCTCTTTGGAAACACTCAATCAAAAGGATGTGACCACTTGCACCCATCCTCTTACATGTGTTCAATGATTGGATTTGGAAACAATCAATTAGACATAAGAAGGTTCATATACAGTAGCAGATTTACGACAATGGGTTAATTCTATAAACATGGGTAATCTCCCCCTTGGACCCCTCTTGGCTATTATCCTAGACACTCCCCTCTCTTGTGGATTAATTCAGCCCCCATCTCTCGTTTGTGCCCTCTTAGTAGTTGGTATCACATTTTATTATTAAAACATTGAAATGCAATTTGCATATTACATCGCTTGGTCATAGCCACATATTATATCTACATAAACATTAATCAAATTGGGTATTATAATGGGGATGTTACATTCCCCCTCCCATACAATTGTGCACCATCCTTGG
>SNQJ01S0068171.1:5150-39312 GCA_010110895.2 Picea sitchensis | reverse complement strand
TATTTCAGTAAGTCGGCTCCTTACAATAACTTTTTGAGTATTTATATATGTGTTATATTCTCTTTTCCTTCAATTTTCAAAAAGCGCTTTCCTGATGATGGACCACACTAGTTTGGTCCGAAACGTCGAAGAAAATAAAACCTGTGCGATGGATCCGAAAGCTCTCTCTGAGCAAAACAATAATCGCAAAAGTCTTAGAACAGAAATAAATGTATTTTGACTTTCATCTTCTGCTGGATTCCCTTCTGGCATGTAGGGTGGAAATTAAGACTATAACATATACTACTAGCTATTCTACTTCCCACCAAATTGCATTACTCCAAGTGAAATATTTGCTATCTGCCCTTCATTATGTGTGATTCCAACTCATTTATAGTGGTATGTGTTACCATTTGTTGGCATTAATGTGAGTACCCTGACTTCAACAAGTGAAATAATCCTTCATTTAGGATGGTGTGAGAAACTATCACCTAGAGTAGTGTGATCACCCTTTGTTTCAAAACATTGGGATCACACTAACTTGATTTGGTGTGTACTACCCTTCGAGTTAAAAATTTCCATTTCTCTTCATTTATATGGTATCATGAAACTTCATTTGAATAGGGTGAGTTAACTTTACTTGAATAGGTGTAAGTTTCTTTGTTTAAACAAGTTCTCCATTGTTGTGATCTACCATTCTTTCAAAGCGTTACAACTTTTTTCGTGGGAAAAACTTTGATTTCTTTCATTCATATGAGTGTGAGTAACATTCATTTTTTTGGTGAGGGAATGAATCAACCGACTTCAACAAGTGAAATAATCCTTCATTTAGGATGGTGTGAGAAACTATCACCTAGAGTAGTGATCACCCTTTATTTCAAAACATTGTGATCACAATAACTTGATTTGGTGTGAAATACCCTTAGAGTTAAAAATTTCCATTTCTCTTCATTTATATGGTATCATGAAACTTCATTTGAATAGGGTGAGTTAACTTTACTTGAATAGGTGTAAGTTTCTTTGTTTAAACAAGTTCTCCATTGTTGTGATCTACCATTCTTTCAAAGTGTTACAACTTTTTTTCATGGGAAAACTTTGATTTCTTTCATTCATATGAGTAGTGTGAGTAACATTCATTTTGGTGAGGGAAATGAATCAACCACAAGGCTACAAGTTCCTCATCCAAAAATATACAAACATAGTTGTTGAAAGGGTGTGAACGCCTTTAACCTCATGTTGTGATTATCTATAATGTCCCCCACCTCTCTAAGACGTGGGGGACTCATGGGCCCGGGCACCCCACTCAGGTCAAGGGGTCTCACATCAAGGGGAAAGCCAAGAAGTTAAAAGTTGGCATTTTTAACCTGACTTAAGAAAGGGAAAGGATAAGGAGTAATAGATAACTCAACAAAAGAATAGAAGATTAACCCTCGGAGTTAACCTAACTCAACAGAGAATTAGGAAGGAAAAGTATAAGTAAGAGGTTGGGGTGCACTCATTCTCATTCTAGTTTGATTAGCATTTACATTGCTCTTGAGCATTCGCTTTGGGGTCTTTCTGTACAAAACCCTTGGGAGAACTTCAAGCAGAAATATCCACTCACCTTTGTTCCAAGCTTGGTGTTGGGGATGAAATAATCCTCCACACCCCATTCTAGTCTTAGGGCTAGTTTATCAGAGGGAGGTTTGATCTAGTTTATCCCGAGGGCCTAGGCCATTCCGGACAGCTTGGTTTGGTTTGGTGGGCATGACCATCGGCTTTAAGGGTTTTTCTGGAGGTTATCATCATTCTACATTTGTCTCCAGAATGGGAGGCTCTGATCCATGGTGGGAAATCCTATGATTCAAGAAAACTGCATCTAGGAGATCCTGCTTGAGATCCGAAAGCTCGAACTTCTCCATGGGATTATCATAGCTCCCATCTATATTCTTGGAGAGTTCGTAGCATTTGGAAGCCTCCTTCAGCAGGGCCGAGTTATCTATGGTTTCAGGCATCTAGGGGGGGCACACTATTCATTGGAGGAGTTTTAGATCCATAGGGTTTGAGAGGATCTTGGAGATTCAGGAACCCGGGTTATTCTTACCATCACCATCTATATTCTGGAGAGTTTCTAGATCATTTGGAGATCTTCACCGTGGTCAAAACCAGCCTAGGGTTTCACTATCCTGGGACACAATTCATTCAAAGGAGGAATTCCTAAATCTACCTTTGAGTTTGAGAGTATGGATTTGGGAATTTGGACATCTGGTTTTCCTTAAAGTTACCCGATCTATCATTTGGAATATCTCTCGGGATGATTGGACACCTTTAAAGGTGGACATAATTATTCAGTACGATTCTAAATAGACATGGCACTTTCTAGCTTTGAGTTTGAGCATTAGTACAACTTAGATCCGCTTGATTTAGTCTTCATTGTATATCCAGCCTTTTAAAGGCTCATTTGTATTGTCGAGAGCATTTGTTGCAGCTCATATCTATTGCTTGTACGTCCGAGGTTTATGCCGATCGCCATCTATTGCGGCTGATCTTTCATTTCTCATAATAAAAAGGTCGATCTTTGCTCAGGCTTTCCAAGATATTGAATATATTGTGATCTCCATGTGTTGATGAATCTTGTATGTACTTAAAAACTCAATAAATTAGTAGTAATAGTTAGTGACCCAAGAAAGAATTTGGCTTGGGATCTTTACAGTGGTATCAGAGCTTCGTTCCTCCAAACATGTGGAGAGATTGGTGTATGCAGAGGTACAGGGGAATTTTTTATGGGTCTGAGGAAGAAAAATAGTAGTGAAATAGAGGCAGAAATAGGGCTTGTTTCTCTTAGTAACTGAATTTGGTAGTTCCAACAAAACATGAACCGCATTTAGTAGCACACATTGGTCTCGATGCCAGCTTGGACGGCATCGTGAAATCAACAGAAGGACGTGCTAAAATCAAACCTTGAAGAAAGTTGATGGAATCTACAGAAAATGAACGATAACCAAACTAGGATAACTAACCTTCTAATGCAAGTAACCCATCAAGGCAAATATCCTAATACGTATGAGAATAAGGAGGTTGGAGGGTTTGGTGGAACCCATGAGGAAGGCGATATAACCTAGAGAAAGCACCATGATCCGAAGAAAGTCTTGGAGGTAGCACGTTCCATGGGAATATGGGAAGCAAGACCAATCATAGGCCATAAGTGCAAGTGTTCACAGATGAATCGCTAGGCTAACACTCGTGTAGCAGAGCTTAACTCCAAACCATATGCCTTACATTTACGTATGAGCAAGAGCAACATGAACAAGTTCAAGATTTTGTGGAACAATTAGCAGGAGTACTGTGGACTACTACGCTTGGATATGAAAGTTCAAAGACGATGTCCCTAGACCAAGATTGTCAACTCAAGTTCAGAACTGTTCAGGGATGAACCATAGGGGTAGCTTGAGTTTGAGCGAAGGGCGTGGAAGATAGAGATTCCATACTTTGATGGTATCGCTAAGATGACAGCACAAGCATGGGTGTAAAAGATGGATACTTACCCGCCAGCCTTTAATCCCATGAGAGAGAGATGGAGGCCATCAAGCTTCCCACTATGTACTTGGATGGAAAAATCCTACCCATCGGTGGTACCATGGGCTCACCACACCTCGCCACAAACCGCATTGTATCCTATATAGAATCACCTGTAGGCTCATTGATAGATTTGATCTAGGAGATCCCGAAAGTTACATTCTGGAGCTCACCTAACCTTCAAGAAAACAAAATCTACCGAGGCATACATTGATGAGTTCCAGAGGTTGGCACTGATGGTACAAGATATGTCCCCAACCAAGCTCATGATGCTCTTACGTATGATTGATGGAACCCTTGAAGGGTTGGTTTAAGGCCTTCAAGCCTACCAGCATACAGGAAGCCCTTTGGAAGACGATGGATCTGGGTCCATCTGCTAAACAAAAATTCATACCTAGACCACCCATTAACGCTGGTGGAAGAGATCAAAGGCCTCTAACAAACTGTGGATGATGTGACCCTAAGGGTTATGACAAGGGCCGCGGCAGAATAGATGACAACACCAAGAGGGAAATGAGAAGGAAGCAACTCGCTTCACATGCAAGGAATAGTGGAATCCCTCACACAAGTGAGTGATTATGGACGAGGATGTGTACATTACATTGAGGTCACTTCCGATGATGACTAAGAAGAGGATGAGTATGGTCGATACAAAACATGGAGGCCGAAAAATTAGAGACAGCAGAAGAGGAGATCCCAGAACAGCATGGTATACTGGAGAGAAGGCCATGTTGGTATCTATCGGGCCGAGGTACCCGCAAGTCATCAACACCTTTGTGATGAGAAGGGTCTTTAAGTAAGGACGTGAGAGTTTCGGTCTTCATTGATGGAGGAGCTTCCCACAATTTCATTGATGCAAAATTATTGAAGAGGAGGCACGTACCTATAGTAGAGTTTGAAGGATCAAAGTGGAGGTAGCGGTGGTAGTACTATGCCATGTAATAGATAGATACCAAAAGTGAAACTCACCTTGGGAAGGCATGAGTTGTTCGATGTGTATGATGGATCTTCCCGATACCAAAATAATCCTAGGGGAAAGGGGTCAAGACTTTAGGACCCATCACTCACAAATTACAAGACCATGGAAATGTCCTTGTGGAGGAAGGAGGACAAAAAGGTTGTGCTCAGAGGCATAACAGTAACTCGGCCAGAAGTGGTATACAAGAGGATGGAAGCCATCTTTAGAAGGGAAGAAATTGTATACGCAAAGGAATGTAAGATCCTCAACATGGGTGGATGAGAAGGGAAAGGTGCATTACACACCGTAGATCAAAAGAATCCTTGACAAACACCAAAAAAGTGTTTGGGATACTCCTCCGTGTGCTACCGACGTGGGGTTTGAGCATCATTGAGCTAGAAGCAGTTGCCTATTATCACTACACACCCTATAGGGCATCCCAAGAAGTATAAAGACGAGATAGAGAAGGCCATCAAGGAGCTCCTAGACATGGGACACATCGTAATCGTTCAAGCCCATTTGATTTACCTAGGGTCTTGCAGAAGAAGAAGGATGGAATGATGAATGTGCATTGAATTCGGCTCTAAATAAAATGTGACGATAAAAACAGTACCCCATACCCAGGATTGATGAGTTGTTGATGAGTCGCATGGAGCCATATTTCACAAAATTGATCTTCGCCTCTGCCATCAAATCAATATGAGGGAGGAGGACATTCCCAAAATAACTCAGGTGTCACTATGGCCATTACGAAGTTTTTGTGATGCCCTTTGGCAACTAATGCCCCACCCACATTTCCTCAGCCTTTGCATGAATCCATGTGTTGAACAAACAACCGGAGAAACATCTGTTGGTCTCTTGATGACTTTTCATTTACGTTAAAGACCGGAGGAACACCTTCGACATGTGGACCAAATCCTTCAATCATGGAAGAACAATTACTATACACCAAGGAATCCAAGTGTGAGTTTGGAAATGACGTAAGTTCTTTACTTGGGACACATCATAGGGCAAAAGGGGTACAGGTACAACAAGAGAAAATAACAACCATTAAGGAATGGCCAACTCCGAAGACACTCACAGGACCAGGATTCCAGGCCCATGCACATACCTGAGTAGGAAATTTGTCAAAGGGTTTTCACCAGTACAATCTGACTGAACACTCCCACTAAAAAGGGGTCCTTCAATGGAATGATGAGGCCCAAGTCAAGATGGAGAAAATGAAAGAGATCATGAGCACCCCAGCCCGCCCTAGCTCTTCCTCGATTTCCGACGCACTTCACTCTTTGGAGTGTATTCTCGTGGAAGGTATAGCTGTTGATGGCAATGCACCCCTGCTCATGAAAGAGGGAAACCGTGGGTCCCGAATCCACTTTACAAAGATTTACGGCTAAAGAGATGTTGGTTATCATGCATGCACTAGCCAAATTTAGGTAATATTTGGTAGGTGCAAGGTTTTGGTCGTAACGCACCATAATTGTCTTAAATATCTATTGGCGTATGATTTGAATGAAAGACACAGAAATGGGTAAGAAAAATAAGCCTAAGGACTTTGACATTGAATTTGTCAAAGGAAAGAAAAACGCAGTGTCCAATGCATTATCCGTATTGCCATCCATTTTGCCATGTCCTAAGATGTCACCGACTCGAAGGAACACTTGATAGTGCAATATGCAAAGGATCGCCTTTACTTGTCAGACTTTCGATGGGAAAATACAGTATGACAACTTCATGGTCATAAACGACCTCATCTATTACAAAGGTCGGATTTTTTAGTTCCTAGATCAGGATTCTCAAGATAAAACTTCTACATGCATGTCATCATAACTCACCAGTAGAAGGGCTTTAGGGCATCAGTAAGACATACAATCAGTTGAGAGAAAGGTTTGTATGGAAAGGCCCAAGGAAGATGTGATGAAGCATGTCAAAGAATGCACCATGCCAAGAAAACAAGGATGAGCTAATATCGCGACCGCAGATCGCTGCGTTCTACCATTCCGGAGCAGAAATGGGGGAGCATATCCATGGATTTCATCACCAAGTTTCCTGCGAGCAAGTGGGAAATATTGCATTTTCGTGGTGGTAGACAGGTTGACTAAGTTTGCACACTTTTTTCCCATAGCCACGCACTTCGCAAAGACAGTGACTAATTATTTTTTAGAGAGGTGTTCGAACTACACGGCCTACCCAAACCATCATCATCGCGATGTGGATGTTGCATTCATGAGCACATTTTGGTAGAGTTGTTCAGATTAGTGGTATGGCATTGACTCCTAGTACTAGCTATCACCCCCATACGGATGTATTCGTGACCGAGATAGTCAACTCCGGGTGGAAGGTTACCTCTGAAACTATGTAGCAAGACAACAAAGGCATGGGTCGATGGTTATTTGGGAGAATATTGCTACAACACCACCCAACATATGTCCATTGGCATGTCACCTTTCAGAGCGTTATATAGCTATGATCCTTATCATTTGTGGATATTGCATTTGCGACGCAGGTTATGGTATAGGATTGGATACAATCGTGAGCCAAGACATTCCCATGGAATTGAAGGATCATTTACAAGGGCGCAAAACCAACAAAAGGTTCATGTAGACAAGCACAGAGTTGATCACATCTTTGAGGTTGGTGATTTAGTCTATTTGAGGTTGCAAACCATACGTGCAAGTCCTCCCAGCTAAAATAAGTGGAGCGGAGAAACCGCAACCACACTTCTTTGGACCCTACAGAGTCAAGAGGGAGGAGTTGCGGCATTTATGAGTTGGAGCTTCCACATGGTAGCAAAATTCACAACATCTTCCATGTCTCATGCCTTAAGAGAGCCCTCACAACAACATGTCATGCCCATTGAGGCATTACCTCCCATGGATGAGGCAGGACAACTTGTTTTGATTCCGTAGGAGGGGTTAGGAAGTTCGAGAGAGGAGGCTCTGAAACTGAAGCATCAGGGAGTATCTGATTAGGTGGAAGATTTTACCCATTGAGGATGCCACTTGGGAGCAAGAGAACGTGGTTAGAGAAGTGATCAACTGCTTGAGGGACAAGCAATTTCTGCTGTGGAGACTGCATTGTCTCCCACCTCTTAGAGAGTTGATGTGGAGACTCAGTGGCCTGCGCACCCCCCACTAGGTCATAGTCTCACACTGGCAAGAAAGCTCAAGAAGTTAAAGTTATATTTTAATTTGACTAAGAAAGGAAAAGGATAAAGGAGTAATAGATAACTCTCAATGAAGAATAGAAGATTAACCCTCGAAGTTAACCTAACTCACCGTGAGAATTAGAAGGAAAGCATAAGGAGGCCTGGGTGCACCTATTACTCATTCTGGTTTTGGATTAGCATTTTGTTATTGCTCTTGAGCATTCGGTTTTGGGGTTTTGTTGTACAAACCCTTGGGAGCAACTCAAGCAGAAATATCCATCACCTTGTTCCACAACTTGGTCTCAGGATGAAAGACTCCTCCACACCATTCTAGTCTCTGTACGCTGATCGAGGGAGGTTTGATCCAACTTATCCCGAGGGCCTAGGTCCATTCCGACAATTGGGTTTTGCTTGCAAAAGGCATGACCACGCTTGAGGGATTTTTCTCGAGGGTTATCACTATTCTACATTTGTCCAAGAGATTGGGACGCCCTTGTTTTCATAGGAGACATCCAAGGATTCAAGAAAAACTCGCATCTAGGAGATCTGCTTTTGATATATGAGCCCTAAAAACTTCTCCCATGGGATTCTCTATAGCCCGATCTATATTCTTGAGAGTTTCAGAGCATTTAGAGGCCTCCTTCAATAGGCTCTAACCGCTAGGGTTCTTACCATCCTCAAAGGGGGCGCATCTATTCAGTGGGTGATTTTAGATCTACAGAGATTGGGAGGGTTCTTGGAGATTCGGTCACTTGGTTTGTTCTTACCATCACCCTATCTATATTCTCCTGGAGAGTTTCAGATCATTTGGAGATCTCCTTCTTCATCGTAATGTCCAATCAGTTTCACCATTCAGCTAAAGTCAACTATCTAAAGGGAGAAATTCAGATCTACGGGGTTTGGGGGTGGATTTGGGAATTTGGACGTTTGGGTTTTCCTTGTAGTTGCCCTATCTATCATTTGGGATATTTCTCAAGATGATTGGACACTTTTGGTAGCAAGGGAATACGGTCGTGGCTTCATCATTCTAGCAAGACGTGGCACTTTCCACCTTGGAGGCTGAGCATTAGTAGTTCGATCTTCTGATTTAGTCTTCATTGTATATAATCCACTTTGGAGGCTCCATTTTGGTATTGTCGAGAGAATTTGTATGCATTTCATATCTATTGCTTATCGAATTATCTCAGGTTTTCTATGATCGGCCATCTATTGTATCAACACCTTTCTTACATTGCTCATAATAAAATTGTCAGATCTTTGCTTGTGCTTCTACATCTTGAATATATTGTGATCTCCATGTGTTGATGAATCTTGTATGCACTTAAAAACTCAATAAATTAGTAGTAGTTAGTGATTCCAAAAAAGAATTTGGCTTGGGATCTTTACATTATCCCTTCACATTAATAGGTTAAATTTGATATTCAAGGTAATTATTGTGACCAGTCTATATTAATATCGATTAACGGTTGTGAGTGCATTGAAGTGGATAACTAAAGGGTTGGCCCACTCTCATAAGGATAGAGATATATTTTAAAAAAAAACACATCTCCCATATTGTCCCCCTAGGAGGCACCTGCCAAATTGTTTTTGACCTCTAGTTCAAAGCCCCAATATCTCAATTAAAACCATTCATTCAAGGGAATGTATTTTATCTTCCCCTTCATCCCAAGGTGCCTTGGGTTTCCCTTTTGGTCCACTAAGAAATACCCCTAATAAGCCCCAAAACCTCCTCTCATATGCCCTTCTCACATAAGATACCCTTTGAAGGGTCAATCACACATGAAAATATTGAGTATGGGTCAATCACGAATCCCAACATCCAGCTTGTCATTTAGATTTTATTTTTTTTAAATTAAAGGAAGCGTGGAAATATCGACGATAGTTCGCCGTAAGAAAATGAATGTTTTTTTACCAAGCGTGGCAATATCGACGAAATTTCATCGCACTTTTCCATGGTTTTTCCTCGCACATATAGCATCTACATCATAATTTTTTGTCTTTGCCAAACATTTGTGTTGCTATTGCAACGGTTTTTCATCGCAACTTTCCACAGTTTTGTGTCGCACATATGGCATCTGCATCATAATTTGTTGGTAATTTTTTTAATTTGGCACAGTTGTTTGTCCCTATTACGACGAAGTTTCGTCTCTATTGCCACGCTTTATAAGGTAAACCTGTAGGGATAATTTCGTCGTTGTTTCCACGAATAACTGGTTCATGGATATAGAAACGAAAAAAGTTCCATGAAAAATAGTATTTTCTTTCATGGAAAGTGTGACGGGTATGTGTGGCAATAGCAACGAAAAACCATGGCAAATTTGGTCACATGTAGTAGTGCATAAAATCCCTTGGAAAAAAACCGAAGAATGTCACTCCATGCAGTCACTAGTGACTGAGCTGAAAGCTTATGAGTCTGAGGCAAGTTTTGACTTCGAGTCAAATCCAGAAACTGGAAGTAGATCATCGATGTCGAACCCAGTGCCACTATCGCTACCACAAAATTCCATCCAAGCGAACCAAAAGAACCAAAGGAAGGGGAATGCCTCTTTCACTCACATATGTGGGTAAATGGGACTCTGTTGCATTTCATTTTTGATAGAGGTATTTAGAAGAACTTGACTTCAGCATAGGTCATCAAGCAGTTGGACATGTCGATAACACTGCACCCACAACCCTACACCATCGACTTTCTTCGCCAAGGAAGAAATCTCCACGTCAACCAACAATGTCGTCTTCCCTACAACATAAAGCCCTTCAAATACGAGGTATTTTGTGATATTAACCCCCTTGAAGTTTGTGATGTTATTTTAGGCCATCCATATTCATGGAAGTGAGATTTTGTGTATGAGTCTAGACCCCACTGTTTTATTATTACTTTGACTAGACAATTGTACAGGATACCAGAGGTAGCACCGCCTATCATTATTTATTTAATCTCTACTAAGGAATGCAGTAAGGTCATTCCACAGTTGGGGAATTTCATCTTCTCTGTGATTCATGTTCGCAGTAAGAAGAAGGTCACTGCCACATCCATGACCTCTACATAGAGCCTCTCTTTGTAGCAGAAGCAAGTTGACGTGATCGTGGAAGTGTACAGAGGCATATTCTCTTCACCCCCAGTGCACTGCTTCCTAATGGACCATTCTATCATCACTCGCTGATGGAAAATGACAAAATCAAGCGCCATATCCAAGAGATTCTTCAAAAGGGGCACATTCTACCCAAATCCTCCCCTTGTGGAAGCCCAATTGTGCTGGTGTAGAAGAAATATGGGACCTAGTGGCTCTTCATTGATTACAAAGCATTAAAAAAAATCACAGTTAGGACCCGATACCCAATTCCCCAAATTGATGACCTTCTTGACCAACTCAAGGGGGAAACGTTCTTCAACAAGATTGACCTAAAGTCTGGCTACCACCAGGTTCCCATCAAACCAACTGATGTATGGAAGACAACTTTCAAATCTAAAGAATGTCTCTTCGAATGTGTGGTCATACCATTTGTCTTAACAAAGGCACCAAAAACTTTCATGATATTGATGGATGATGTATTGAAACCCTTCACTAAGTCTTTTGTGGTGGTATATCTAGATGACATCCTCATCTTCAAAAAAACTTGGGCGGATCACATGCAGCGTATTCAAAAGGTTTTGGGCACTTTGCGGCAGTACAAGATATATGCCAACTTGGAAAAATGATTCTTTGGCATGAATAGGGTCCAATACTTGGGCTACATTGTTGATGAGCATGGGGTACATGTGGATCAAGCTAATATCCAAGTCATTCGTGATTGGCCAGCCTCGACCAGACTAACCGAACTTCGGAGCTTCTTGGGACTTGTCAACTTCTACCGAAGGTTCATGTTGGGATTATCCCATATTTCATGGGCCCTCAGCCAAGTAATCAAGGGCGGTAGAAAGGTAAAGTTTGCATGGAGGCAGGCACAAAAACAAGCATTTTATGATCTGAAGTATTTCTTGTGCTCAAATCTAGTACTCTCCTTACTCAATCTGCAATAACCATTTTATATTTAGACTGATGCCTCCGACTATATTGTAGGTGCAATTCTCACTCAGCATAGTCATCCAATAGAATACCATAGTGACGCACTCTCAGATATTGTCCAGAAATACCCCACCTATGATAAAGAAATGTATTCCATTATGAAATCTTGTCGTCAATGGAAACATTACATTATGGGAAAGGATACAATCATCCACACTGATCACAAGCCTCTGCAGTTCATACAGACATAGGGGAAGTTGCAAAACAACCGCCATCAAAAGTGGTCAACATACCTATAGTAGTTCCATATCAACATCAAGTATAAAATAGGGAGCCCAAATTGTGTCGCTGACTGCTTCAGTCGCCCTCGTATTGTTTCACTCACCACAGTGCTCCATTCATGTGGGCATGAGGCATCTGAGTGGCCCCAAATTTATCAGTGTGACCCTCACTTTGCCACCACCTATCATCTCTTGGCTACAAGCATGAATGTCATTGATTTTCACATCTAGGATGGAATGTTATTCCATGTGGGCCACCTATGTGTTCCCACAAGCGAGTGTGAAAAGTTCATTTGGAATCCTCACTACATTCGGATGGAAGGAAATTTTGGCATCGAGAAAACTTTGGTCGTTCTACAGAAACTTTTTATTGGCCAAAACTTTGACAAGACGTCGGGAAGTATATTAGATCTTGTACTACTTGTGTCATTTCCAAGACAACCATTAAGAAGCAAGGTTTATACACCCCTCTTTCTACTCCCAAGAGGCCTTGGGAATCCATATCGATGGATTACATGTCTGGAATTTCATCCACCAAGAACGACAATGATTGTGTATTTGTGGAGGTTGATCGGTTTTCAAAGATGGCCATTATCATAGCCTGAAAGAAGAGCATCAAAGTGGAAAATACTGCCAAGCTCTTCTTAGAACAAGTGTGGGTCCATTTTGGGATACCATAGACCATCACCTCAAATCAGGACAACAGGTTCCTCAACACATTTTGGCTGAGTCTTTGGTCACTGTTGGACACCAAGATCACTAATCCACTACTTTCCACTCCCAACCCAATGGCTAGACAAAGGTTGTCAATCGAATGATTGTACACATATTTTGCATGCACAACTCTAAGCATCCATGTACATGGGATGAGAGTATTCCCCATGTTCAACACAACTACAACGGGGCTCTCCATAGCTCCACCAGTCATAGCCCATTTCATATGGGGCTAGGATTCCAACCCTTGGGTCCCATTGATGTTGCACTACCTCTTGCAACCAAACAAGCAACATCTTCACATGTTTAGTTTGAGGATAAAAAAGCCACCAAATTCATTGAGTGGATTCAACACATTCGCCAATAGGTCCATGAGATTTTGCAGAAAGCCAATGTTAAGTACAAGCAACACCATGATCAACACCAGGCACCGCACTATTTTCAGGTGGGAGACAAGGTTTGGTTACATTTACAGAAAATCACCTTATAGGTCCTCATCGGAAGCTCCACCCACTTCGTTATGGGCCTTACACTATCACCAAGGTTTTGGGTAGAAATTGTTTTGAGTTCAACACTCCACCCTTCCTTAGCTTGCACCCAATGTCCAATGTGGACCCCCTTCGGCCATATTTTCCACCATTTTTTGACACCTCGGAGATCGCATAACAATCAACACTAAAAGAGCTCAAACCTGACTACATGGAACAAAAATACCTTGATCAGATAGTGGACACACAGGGCAAGGGAACTTGCGAGCAAAGGATCTACATTTATCAGGTTGTTAAGATAGGGCAACTCTTGCACCAAGGCAATTGACTCACTTGGGGCCAAATTCAACAAAAATTTCCTCACCTAATGGGGGCACTCAATGCAATGGATACAATTTATTCCTAAGGGGGGAGGATTGATCCAGGTGGATATTGGTGGCCATCCACCTATTCCAACTAGCTCATCTTGACAATTTTTAGTTCAACATGTTTCTCTATAATGATGATATTTTCTTGTAATTGTGGGTTCCACACTTCCGAGTCTCTCTTGAATCTCTACACAAAATCCAGGTGGATATTGGTGGCCTCCCACCTGTTCCAACTAGATTATTTTGAAATTTTTCATATCAATACATCTTTATGTACTTCTAGGGCCGTTTTGGGTCCATAAACAATGTTTTTTTATTTCCTTATTCAAACTATATATGCAGTTAGAGTTTTATGGAATAATGTGTATTTCTTGAAAAGACTTTTCCAACGGGCTATCACACACCTAAAACAAAGGTCATATGCAAAAGTTACAACCCCAAGAAGTTGAGGTACCAACTTACCCATCAAGGCCCACATAACTTTTAGCGTTTCATCTCCTGGGATTAGGTTTTTGGATGTCTAGGGTTTGGAATTCATGAGTAATGTTAAAAATGACTCTAGAGACTCATTGTAATCATTCTTCTCATACAGATTCACGTAGCAGCCACATCTCTTCTAAGAGATAACTACCACCATTCGAGCAAGTTGTTTTAGTTCTGCAATTTTATAGTTTCAGCCTATTTTATTTATCCAATAGAAGTTATTGTTCACTGTATATCTGTTGTTGTTCTCCATATCTCTGTTTTATGGTATTCAATCTGGTATTCATTTTTTCCGCTCATAAATCCGGATCACTATTATCCACTACCAATCACATATTTTATATTGGTTTGGCTTTAAATAGAAGCCCATATATTTCAAACCATGATCCAGATCAGTCACCTTAAGTGTAAATAGTTGAGAAATCAATATTATTTCCTACTCATATATCCCCCATATGGTTTTCAGGTCTTTTTTATCACCTCCCTAATTTATCAAGGATATAATTAAAAATATTGTGCATTTAATAATCATTCTAGGGCTTGTATGGAACTTGTGAAATAACGTGCGATGTATATGTAGGAACAAATATTATTTATATGTGTTGTAGTCATAGTGTCAATGATTACCTTTGCAGGGAGAGTATGGACAGTTCACAAACTTGGCAAGGTTCTAAATCTATTTGTAGGAAATAAAACTCATGTGTTTCGAAAAGGAAACAAACATGATGGAAAATGAAACACGCTAGTTGTGGCTATCAGGAGCATGAGTCAACTATCTCTCGAAGCAACCCCAACAATCTAATTATGGGAACACGCACTTGCTTGAAAAGAAACACATATGTTGTAGGTATCAAGACTATGAATCAGTGGTTTCTTGAAGAAACCACAACTATGTGCAATAAGACTAATTGCATAATTGAAATCCTAAATTACTCTTGCAGAATTGAAATAACACACTCTACAAAAAGGAAATATAACGCGTGCAGGAATTGAAAACCACCCTGACAAGAAATGGATTTCTAACTAATTGCAGAAAAGAAAACTAATCTAATTTACTCCTCATCAGGTTGATCATTGTTCTTACCTAGACCAACAAATATAGTCATTGTGTTAAGCACAATTATTCAACAACATAAAAGAATGCAACCCAGTCTGAAATGCATTTATTAGAAACAAATAAATAAACGAAATCTGACATGAATACTTAATTGCATAAATATATATAAACACATCCTCGCATTAGTTTTATTAATAAAAATACATATTTTTTCCTTAGAAAAAAAGACCTAATGCCCTATGTTGATACTTAACAATCCTTCTTCCAATCGATCTCCAGTGTTATTTAGCCTATCAACTTGTTGATTCAATGATCTCAATATATGAAAATAAGAGATTGATTGATATTGCTCTAGTAGTCCTTGAATTTTGACCATTTTTCTTCTTACTTATGAGCTTGCGGAGTTTATTCATGATAGAATAATTATGGAGGAATTTCCAAGGATAGTAATTTCCTTAACTCCTTGAATCAATCTAATCACATGAACAAATTGAATCAAGAAACTAGTCACGAAATAAAATAAAATAAATCATACTTGAATACATAATTAAATTATGCAACAAGAAATCAAAGAAGCCATCTAAGGTACATGACACTATGTTCTATTGGAGTGGGCCCTGGATCCATAGAACATAGTGTTGATATTATTCTATATCAACATAAATTAATTAAGATAATCAAAATAAATCAATCTACTACAAATATGAAAAGAAAATAAATCAAATTAATTAATTAAATCCCACACTATGAAAATCATAAAACTACAATTCATACATAAATTCAATAGAAAGTAGAAATAACAAATATCTAAATAAACCCACTTATGGATTTAATAAATCCATAGTGGTTACAACAATTTCCTAAATAATAAATAGTTTTCAACTAACAATTAACAATTAATGAATAACTACAAGATCTTTTCAAAACTAATATTATCAATGATTCCAATATTCTTTCTATATCCAAAATGGTTGTTGGTAATCCAAGTCCATGGTAGATATTGATGGTTCAATACAGATTTTCATGGATTTGCAAATTCCTACACAGAGTTTCAGTGATGTTGTTACTACATGAGTAACAACAAATTGCAAAAACTTAATTTCTAAAAAAGTATGATCTGGATTGTTGATATATTTTTAGGATAAACACATTTCAACTCAATAAAGCATCATTCATAAAATATCAAGTACCCACATCATTGATCTTCACTTATAGCACAAGTAGCGACAATCAACAAACTCAACCATCTTTCAAAGATAAATGCAAGATATGTTATTTCTATAACATTTAACCATAATTCATATGAAATACTAAAGAAATGTAAATTGGAAAACACATTGGTTCTAAATCCTGCACACAAGCATTAAAATGGATTAATAGGAATTAATGCAAGGTTATGGATAAGCAAGAAATGATTAAAATAGTGAAAGAGGATGTGAAAAGGATGACAATTCCATGGCCCAACAATGGTCGTTAAAACTTTTTCCATATTAATGACCATTCGAGTTGATTTACAAAACAACTCCATGATACCCTTGAATTTATCAATGACCCTTCTAGTACCTTCACAAAAAATAGAAATATCATCTACAAATAGTAGATGTGCGATATTGAATGAAACTTCACACTACAAGGAGAAACATTTGTAGCAGATTTTTTTAAGTAACCTCCCCGAAAAAATTATTCCTTATTTATTTATAGTGAAGGTTGTTAGTGGAGGAGGGTGTTCAGATGTTTTTGCAGAGGTATTTTATTGGTGCACATGTAATACACATACGCATCAGTGCACACCTAAAAATAACACCCCAGTGATTAACAAGAAGGGCACATACTTAGCCACTATAAAGGAAATACAATACATAACAATGCTTCACTCTAAACAAAACACACTAGTGTATGTACACAAGATGACCCAGTGCATAACAATGTAGGTCACACCGATGCACGGTAAAATACAAATAAGTTATCGGACCGATTTTCATTATTACACTATGTTATGTGTTTCCAACATATCATACAAGAATCAATGCTCACTCTCCTTTCACGACCACCCCATTTGCAGTGCTCTACAATCAGTTCAATGGTTCCATCGATGGATTACATTTCCAAATTTTGGAAAATACCATGAATTTTCATTTCTTCTATGCATTGCAACCATGCCTCCTTGGGAGAGAAGAGACCAGGTAAATTTTTTATTAACTTTTTATTTTCATTTTCATTAGATTAAAATTTGAAATTGCCATTTGGCCGTTTTTAGATTTTTTGTTTTTAACTCCAGGCAATGCACTTGAACACTTCAACTCAACTCAAAATCCATTGTGTCCTATGAATTTATATGAATCCCCATTGATTCTTCTTACATGATGAATAAACGAACCAATTCCATTCACAGAATGACACCATGCCAAATGTTGAGAAAAAGTATAGTGGTGTGTCTTTGGGATGCCTCGTTACAAGTGCAATATAACAAACAACCCCTTGGTAAAAAAAAAATTGGTTCTCCAAGACAAATGGAGGATCGATGTGTCCCATTAACCAATCACACCGCCTAGATTCCAACATGGAAAATTCAACCTGGTGGTGCGTAAAATTCCAACGAATGCATTAGTTCCATTCACAACATGACACCAGGAAAAATATTTATCAATTCAACATAGAGGTGCATCTTATGGGATGCCCCATTACCAGTGTTTCTTAAAAGGAAATGAACCACTAAAAACCTATGGTTCTCCAAGAAAAATGGAGCCTCGATGCATTCCATTTAACCAACAGGACCATCCAGTTTCCAACGTAGAAATTTTAATGGCGTTGTGCATAGAAGTCAATGAAATGCATCGATGATGTGACCAGCATGGCACCGAGCCAAATATTTAATAATTTATCATAGTGGTGCATATTATAAAATGCCTTGTTATTGGTGCAATCTAAAAGAAAATGCAGCGCAAAAAATGATAGTTCTCTAAGTAGGAGCATCGATGCATTCCATATAACCAATTGCACCGCTTATATTCCAACCTAGAAAAATTAACAGAGCGATGCATCCAAGTCTAAGAAATGAACTAGTTTCATGCATAGCACGACACCATGAAAACATTTAATAATTATCATAGTGGTGCGTTGTACAAAACGCCTCATGCCCAGTGCGTTGAATAGAACCAAACACATTGTATTGCATAAAAAATAGGTAAAATGGCATATACATGCATTATATAATGAAATGCATCACTAAAATACATATCGGTGCTTAAATAATTAGAACAATGCATAATATCTATTGTAGGTGCACCAATTCATTTTCCACACTATTTTCACAAACAAAAATTAATTTCAGTTTTTGATAAATACAAAATAGTAATATATGTGTGTTTTTTATAATTTCAATTTTTTTTATCTATATATATGTACCTAAAAAGAATTGATGTGAATTAGAAATGACGATGACAAGCGCAAGAGAAAGAGAAACAATATCCATAAGAAAAATGATTTATTTTACAAACTATGTATGCAAACTATCGCAATTAAAGTTTGCAGAGGTTTTTCTTTGTGGAGGAAAAAACGAAGGTCACTCTTCGATACCTCTCATAATTTAGCATATGGGCTCGATCCTATACCACTCCCTTAGCACTACCACAACCTATGTGAGCATAGACAGACTGGTGAAAAAGTCAAGGGGAACATAAAACCTTTGTGAGCCTAGTCAAACCTTGTGAGCCATGAGAAAAAGTTAGGTTGAATATAAAATTCCTATGAGCTAGAAACAAACGATATTTCTAATATTGCAAATGATATAAATGTATTGATCTAGTGCATCGACACGTGTCACATTATCCACCATGAAGAGAATTTTGAATTGCCTTGTAAAGAGTTGAGTTGTAACTGAAGTCTTAAGTCTAGTTTTATTTTAGAACTAAAAGTGTAATGTTGAGTTGTAACTGAAGTATTAAGTCTAGTTCCATTTTAGAACTAAAGTGTAATGTTGAATTGCAATTGAAGTCTTAAGTCTAGTTCTATTTTAGAACTAAAGTGTAATGTTGAGTTGCAACTGAAGTCTTAAGTCTAGTTCTATTTTAAAACTAAAGTGTAATGTTGAGTTGTAACTAAAGTCTTGAGTCTAGTTCTATTTTATAACTAAAGTGTAATGTTGAGTTGCAACTAAAGTCTTAAGTCTAGTTATATTTTTGAACTAAAGTGTAATATTGAGTTGTAACATAAGTCTCAAGTATAGTTCTATTTTCGAACTAAAGTATACCAGTCTCAAGTCTAGTTATATTTTTGAACTAAAGTGTAATGTTGAGTTGTAACTAGTCTCAAGTCTAGTTCTAAGTTTGAACTAAAGTATGAAGTTGAGTTATGATTAACTCATGCAATTAGGTTACTATTTTGATCCTCTCTTCTTCCCCTCTTCAGCCTATATAAGCAGAGGTCAAACCCTCTCTTCAACACAATTTTTGAGATGCAGGTTAAGGGTGAAGCAATAGAGGCATACATATCATTGATAAAGAGGTAGCATACCAAAGCAACATATCAGTGTTGTATATCAAAAATAGAGGCAACATATCAAAGGTGTACTTCAGCAAGGTCTTTTAGTTCTTTGTCAGGTCAAAATCATCTTGGAAAGCTCTTTAAGAGAAGAACATTTGTGGTGGATATTTGTAAGTGATCTTACATTATTAATGCAATAAAGGAATATCGTTTGCTTGGATTTTTCTCCCTGTACAGGGTTTCCCCAGGGTATATGTGTTTTTGATGTGCATGCTTACTCATCTACATATTTATTTCTATTTGATTATGATTTGATATTGTTGAAGTGTATTAAGCTGGAATCAAAGTGTTGAACAAAATAAAAGAATTAATCTACATAAGAAATCAAGCTCATAATTTAACATGGTATCAGAGCTTAGGGTGTTTTAAGCGTGTTGAAGTGCAGCAACAGGTACACACAGATCCAAGCTATCTTGATTAAGTTTCCAGTGTGAGGTCCATGGCATCCTTCATTTCAATCAAGGCCGAGGATAGGCTCGAAGGAGATGCCAACTTCAATGTGTGGAAGCTCTGGATAACAAATATCTTACAGGAGCATGATCTTGAGAAGTATGTGACCATAGTGGTGGAGGAACCCGTGAATAATGCAGGAAGAGTGGCCTTCAAGAAGAGTCAAGCAAAGGCCAAGTGAATCATCTTTGACTCAGTCAAAGACAATATAATGCATGCAATGACTTCGTTAATGACTGCCAAGGAATGTATGGATACTTTGGCGATTATGTATGAGAAACAGGCTCCAAGTCAGAAGAGGACACTTAAGCACAAGATTAAGTATTTGAATATGGAGAAAGGTGAATTAGTGGCATCTTTTGTTCCAAGATAGCCCAGACCAAAGATCATCTTTTGTTCACAAGGGTGACAGTGAACAATGATGATTTAGTGCAACCCATTTTTATAGTATTCCTTCTTCATGGGAAAAATTATTATCCAGTGTAAGTGTAACATACCCAGCCACCCACAGGTTGATGCATGATACCTTCAAGCCCGCCCTTGGACTTCCTTCTTTTACCAATACATTTTTTTAAATTTAAGGATCCATAAAAGAAAAGACTTTAACGACATGCACAACAATATCCAACAAGAATACATAATCTAAGATTTATTTAAACGATAATTAAAATACATAGAAGAATACATTCATACATAGATAATAATATCACAACAGAGAGCACTTATCTTTATAAAAATGCGACACCAACTAGCTGCAAACCAAGGATGTTCCACCCAACCGTAGACACCATTGCTCCAAATCTCAACAGCAGTGTCACCTCCGAGCCAGGGCTATCAATCCACAAGGACAATCTCAGAGTGTACTTGGGTTCCCAAACCAATCAGCTCTCAAGCTCTCACAGGTTTCCCAACACCCACAACAATCCAAGTACCCAGCTCTCTTCCACCCAACCTGTACCACCCCAAGAGAACGAACCTCAACCCTTCTCTACCACGCAGTCCCTCAAGAAGTCCTTCTCCTTTTTCCAGAGCCTCCAACACATATGGTCCAGAATATCAATATTTTAACTCTTAAGACTCACAGTTGTGATAAAAACATGGCACAGGCCAATGCATCTTAGACATGCAGGCCCCATGTCATGGTTGGATTGCACCAGCGACCATTACATCCAATTATCCTGTGCCTAATTCTTAGCAGTTCCTTTCCCTTTTTCAAGCCAAGACACAGGTGAGGATGGATCAATGAATGGGTGAGTGAGTGTATGAAAGTGCATGATGGAAATGAATGGGCGTACAGGAAATCAACGAACAAGCCATCAGTCGAACCCCCTCATCAGACCAGAGGTGATTTTAAGTAACTTCGTGGGGAATCAAGAACCTCCTTGCCTTCCCCAAGAAGCTCACTTAATCGATCCCCTCCCTTAGGAAAAAGGGTAATTAACATAGGAATAAACACTTATCCCCTCGAGACCCCTCTCTTGTGGAATCATAGCCCCCTTATAACTCTAGTCCTTGTCCGTCTAGAAACCAACCATGTATTTATTATTAATAATGATAAACAAAACATTACATGTCTTAGGCACACTGGCCCTTTAATAATTGTTTGGGCACTCAGGCTTCTCAGTATTGTAACATTACATTATTTAAAATGGGGTTTCAAAACCCGGGGTGTTACATCCCCTCCCCCTTATCTTGGCATTGGCCTCAGTGCATATACAAAATAGAGATAAAAAATCTCAAATTTATTCAAACATTTGTGGGTACTCTTCCCGCATGGCATATTCATGCTCCCAGGTAGCATCTTCAGGACCGTAGCATGTCCACTGAACTTTTACCAGCTCTATAACTCGATTTTGGAGCATTTTGACCTTCTGTCCAATATCCGCACTGGCTGAACCTGAAATTCTCCCTCTGTTTCTACCTGAATCAGATGCCAATCAATAACATGGTTAGGGTCATGTACATATTTCTTTAGTAAAGATACATGAAATACATTATGCACATTCATGGAAGTAGGCAATGCAAGAATGTATGCAACTGGCCCTATTTTGTCCAATATTTCAAATGGACCACAGAATCTGGCTGTCAGCTTTCTAAAACTACCCAATTTCAAAGAGATTTTCTTGGGCTTCACTTTCAAAAGTACATGTTCCCCTACTTTAAATTCTCTAGTTTTCCTGTTCTTGTCTGCATAAACTTTCCATCTATCCCGAGATGCCTTTAAATTCTGCTTGATCTTGACCACCTGGTCTTCCATGTCCTTGAGAAACTCCAGCCCAAGTACCACTCTATCTATTGGGATGTCCCAGCTTACTGGAGTATCGTATTTCCTACCATACAAGGATTCAAATAGGCTCATTCTTAATGAAGCTTGATACCCATTATTATATGAAAAATCAACCAAGTGTAAGTAATCTTCCCTCTTAGATGGCTTATCCATCACATACATTCTCAGCATATCTTCAATTATTCGATTGAATCTCTCTGTTTTCCCATCTATCTGGGGATGATATGTTGTGATAAACTTTATATTTGTGCCAAATCCTTTAAACAATCCCCTCTAGAAATTGGAGGTAAAATTCGTATCTCTGTCTGAGACAATTGTCCTAGGAATCCCATGCAACCTAGAGATTTCCTTCATGAAAATTTCTGCAATATTAGTCGTTGTATGCATTGTCTTCACAGGCACAAAATGAGCATCCTTTGTTAATTTTTCAACCACCACCATGATTGAATCATGTTGCTTATTCGTTTTGGATAATCCTATGATGAAATCCATGGTGATCACTTCCCATTTCTTCTCTGGGATTGGCAATGGCTGGAGCAAATCCATTGGGTGCCTATGCTTAGCCTTCACCTTCTGACATTCCATACATCGAGTGATGTAATCAACAACATTCTTCTTTATTCTTGACCAAAAGAACTAGCTTCTTACTGCTGTAATTGTTTTATGGTAACCCAGATGTCTAGCATAAGGGGCATCATGCATTTCCTTCAGTACCAAATTCCTCAGTTCTCCAGAACTAGGAACATAGATTCTATTTTTATACATGAGTAATATGTCTTCCTTTATCTCATACTCCTTTATTTTCTATTGTACATCTCCTTGCTGTAAGTTTTCCTTTACCTATAGGTAATGTTGTTCTATAATAATACCATCTAAAATTATTCTCTTCAAGTCTAACCAATGCATACTGAAAGCAGTAGCATGCATGAGATGCACTCTTCTACTAAGCGCATCGAAAAATTTATTCTCCTTTCCCTTGATATTCTTGATATCGAAGTCATCTTCACTTAAAAATTATAGCCATCTTGTTTGCCTGGCATTCAATGTTGGTTGTTCAAAAATATACTTTAGGCCAATGTGGTCTGTCCTTAATTCAAATTTCTTCCCCGTGAGATAATGCCCCCACACCCTCAAGGTGTGAACAATGGAAACAAGTTCCAAGTCATGTGTGGCATAGTTCCCCTCATGTTCCTTAATCTTTCTAAACTCATATCCAATGAAGTGTCCATTTTGAGTGAGGACGCCCCCAAGTCCTTCCTTACATGCGTCTTTACATACCACAAAACTTTCATTTGGGTCAACAATATTTAACACAGGTGCACTAGTAAGTAATTCCTTCAACAGATTAAAATTATTTTCACACTTGAGTGTCCATTCAAATTTAGTTCCCTTCTTTTGCAAAGAAGTGATGGGATGAGCAATCTTGGAGAACCCTACTATGAATCTTCTATAGTAGCCAGCTAATCCCATAAAAGATATTACGTCTGACACATTTATGGGTGTTGGCCATCCCCTAATGGCTTCGATCTTCTCTGGATCTACTGCTATGCCCTGCTCTGAAATAATGTGTCCCAAGTAATGGATCTTCTTTCGATAAAAAGAACACTTACTCAACTTGGCATACAACTGATGTTCTCTCAGTACTTGCAATACCAGTCTTAAGAGATGTTCATGCTCTTCTTCAGACTTGGAATAGATAAGTATGTCATCCAGGAATACTATGACAAACTTATCCAAATAATTTATGAATATTCTATTCATTAAGAACATGAATATAGTTGGTGCATTGGTCAGTCCAAATGGAACCACTACAAATTCATAATGCCCATACCTAGTCCTAAAGGTTGTCTTGTGAATTTATTCTTCCTTGATTCTTACCTGATGGTATCTTTCCCTCAGGTCAATCTTTGAAAATATATTTTCTCCTCTTATCTTATCAAAGAGGTCATCAATTCAGGGTAGAGGATACTTGTTCTTTATAGTGTACTTATTCAACTATCGGAAGTCAATACACAGCCTCAAGGTTCCATCCTTATTTTTGATAAAAAGTATTGGTTCTCCCCAAGGTGAAATACTTGGATGTATGTACCCTTTTTTCAACAATTCCTCCAAATGCATTTGTAATTCTTTTAAATATGGTGTGCTCATTCTGTAAGGTTTTTTTGACACTGGGGCAGCTTCTGGAACTAACTCAATTGAGAAATCTATCTCCCTTCTTGGTGGAAATCTGGGTATTTCTTGGAATAAATCTTCAAATTCCTGTAGTACCGAGACATTTTCAAGGCTTGGACCCTTTGTATTATATATCTCTTCCACCTGACCTACATACAATTGACATCCTTTCCTAAAACATCTTTTTAGATGTAAGGCTGAAATCTCCCTTATAGAGATGGGTCTTGGAACTCCTTTCACAGTGCTATGTTTCTCATTTCCATCAAGACATGTAAATTTCTTGATGTGACATTCTAGAACAACATGATGCTTGTCCCACCAATCCATTCCAATCAGAATATCATAAGACCCCAATGGTATGATATTTAGATCAATACTAGTATTCATGCCATTAAGACTTATGGAACAACTTATGACCATATCATGGATTCTTCTTTTGGTTCTAGTGGCTAACTGAACCAAACTTGATTTTCCAAGTTTACTTTTCTCCAAATGTAATATATCCACTATCTTAGGATCAATGTAGCAATGACTTGTTTCTAAATCAATCAAAATAGCAACAAGTTGATTTATGATGTTACCTTCCACCTTGATCATATTGGATGGGTACTATGTTTGTTGATCATTTAAAGATGCATAGATTCTTCCCATATCTTTGACAATTGTAGCCTCTTGGAGGTTGTGCATAGACTTCACTTTGTCCTTTCTGTGTGGGCAACCCTTGTATAGGTGATCTTCCTTGCATCCCCAACATTGGATTGGTGGTCTTCCCCTTTTTCCCAAGGAATCTTCCTTCTTAAAATCTCCCTTACCATACTGATCTTGATGATTTCTATTAGGCTCATTCCTATTGAAGGGAGGTTTGAATCCTTTCCTCCTATGATCGAACTTCTCATTTTTCTTGTTCTTCCAATATTTCTGCAGAGATTTTCTTCCCTGGCCTTTCTCATACAGGTATTTAGCCTTCCTGATGGCCTCCGTCAAGGTATTGGGTTAATCATACTTGATATTTTACTTATAAAAGGTTGGCAGCCCACTTATAAATCTTTGTATTTTCACTTTCTCATCACCAATGAACCTGACATACTTTAACAATCCCAAGAAATTCTTCTTGTATTCTTCCATAGTCATGCTTCCCAACCTGATTTCAAAGAAATATTGCATTTTCTTGTCATAGAAATGCTCTGAGAGGTACTCCTTCTGGAAGTACTTCTTGAACTGCTTCCAAGTAATCCTACTTTAATTAACATGTTCCACTTGCTTCAGTTGGTCCCACCACATTGCAGCTTTCCCTTGTAAATGGTAGGTGGTAATCCTGGCTTCCAAGTTGGATGAATAGTTATGCCACTGAAAATATCTCTTGAGCCCAAGAAACCATGCTTCGTCATGATCTTCCCTTTCTCTTTCACCCTCAAAGGAAGGTGGCTTGAGCTTCGTCAACTCTCCTTACAAACTATCTACCTCTTGTTTCCTACTTTGGTGCCTAACAGGAGACACCTCTGGATTTCGTACAGGATCATCTGATGCATAAAACTTTCTTTCTGAGTAAGGAGGTGACTAGCATCCATGAGCTCTGCTAGCACTTCTGGAATAACCGACTCTTCCACAATCATCCCTTCTTTCATGGCACCTGTCTTCTTCCTCTTGTCTTGAGTTTGATCCCTTCTTCGTTTTTCTGTGCAACTAATTTAATCTCTGCAACACTCAAGAATTTATCTAACTTTTCTCTCTCATCAGTCTCTCGTTGTCTTCTTTGTAGCTCTGCACTTCTATCTTCAGGATTCTTATCGTTTCTATTAACGTTTCCTACTCTCCTTTTCCCTTGCGTCCATTGGACTTTGTCTCTGCATTACCAACTATGGTATTATGGCCTTTGGCCTCCTTATCATGACTGGAGGCTCCCTCACCTTCTTCCATTTCCTCAATACGCATCCTGAATTGATGTGATTAACTCCCTTACTTCTGAAAAAATGTGCAAGCGACCATTTTGTTAGAATTATGCATATGATAAACAAAATTTCCAAACCATGCTACATGTCTCTTTCTTTTTCATTTTTTCATGGACATCATATCCCCATTCTTCGAAAATAAAAGTGTCATGTTATCCTTGGATGACACAAAATTTCATCATGCGTAGGTGCTTCCTTCAAACCACCTTCCCAGGTGACCACGGTTAAATCCTTCCTTGGCACTTTTCTATCTCGAAGACCCCTAATTCGGTCCTTAACCCTCCTTCCCTCATCTCTCAATCTGCATATGACCATGGACATGACCCTACACTTAGCTGAAAAGCACTTTTCCAGAGCTTCGGGACTACAAAAATTTCAGCCAGGATCGGCTCAACACTCCTCATCCTCTTTCATGATCAACGATCGAGATCCACTTCGAGACTTCCCACTTAGGGAGTCTCAACTTTCCTCACTTGCCTCCACCTAGAACGCTTTTACTCGGAGTTCATGACCTGTCGATGGGTGTCCTCCCACAAATTAGCAATTGTGAATCTCTTTGTCTCTTCGAGCTTCAAAATTTTCAAAACTTTCCTCCTGCACATTCTCCCGGAGTGATTTCACCCGAAGTCAACAATCCTTCGACGTGTGTCTTCTGGAATCAATGGTCGATATGTACTCAGTCCTTCGGGCCTTTGAGAGTTTTCAACCCAATGTAACCTGTCGCATCCTTCCCCACTGGAGTTCCTAGTCTCCGGACTGCACGATCTGTCACCATGTGCAAAAATATTGGAAGCGAACACATGGCCCAATCAGGTGGGTGACACGTGTCACATTCTAACTGACATTTCTATACTCCAAATGCCCAAAACTTACTGACACATGGCACACATCCCATGTTTCCACATCATCCCAGGTGACATCCGCAAGCCACATCACTTTCGGAATTCTAGGATCCACATCACCTCTAGGTGACATCATCATGCCCTATCACTTCAGCTCTTCAAGCTTCGGGACTTCGGGAGTTTCCATATTAGCACACTTCCAATTCTCTTGAACCCTGAATTCTCGAACTGGCCAATCTGTCACCATGTGTTCTCCCTTATTGGAAATCCCATATTAACCCCAGACTTCAGTACTTCAGAAGTTACCATTGCAAGGATCAATGACTGCAATTCCTTCGGGCCTTCAGACTTCGGAAAAACTCAAACTTCAACTTTTTCCGAAATTTTTTTTATCTGAAGCTCGCGATCTACTGACGCATGTTTCCCATGGATTGACAACTACGATTTCTTCAGGTCTTCGTACTTCAAAGAACTCAACTCTCAACCTTCTCTTTTCCCCAAAGTGAATGGATTTATGCCGCATGTCCTTCTGGATTGGACGACTGCAATTCACTTCAGATCTCCGAGGTCTAAAAATCTCAATTCTCAACTTCTCCTTGCTCACCTTTTCCTAGAGTTATTTCACCTGGAGCACACGATCGGTTGATGCGTGTCCTCCTACAGATCCACATTCCCCAACTACTTCTGCTCTTCGGAGGTTCGTCTCTCAAGTACTAACATGTCACATCACTGCATGCCCTTTCAATTTGTGGGGGCACGCATCGAGGGTTTGGAGTAACCTTCTTTTAGCCCCACAATTCTCTTGATATTGACACATAACCCCTTGGTGAAACTGTGGTTTGGATTTCAGGACTGCCTTGGGAAATTATCTCCCATGAAACTTGGTTCCCTGCAATGCCTCCTGTCCTTTGATCTCTCTCTCCCATGGGATCTGACGGTTGTGACCTTAACCCTTTCTTCCTTTACATTGGATGACCCTTGTTCACCTGTCCTCTGGTCTAATGATCTCAGATCTCTCCTGATCCTATAGTGGAAATCGCTCCCAAATTCAAAGGGGCATGGTCACGATCCTTCGAACCCCTTACAACTCATCTCCGATGGTGTAACTCCTGCATAGATTCTACAACGCCATTCCTCCTGAGCTTTTCAACTTCACAGTCAAAATTCGATCTTGACCTCGAGACTCTAACCAATAGACCTAGCCCATAATGGCCCGATGTTTTAACCAGAAGCTCTGATACCAAACTGTAACATACCCAACCACCCACAGGCCGAGGTATGTTGCCTTCAAGCCTGTCCTTGGACTTCCTTCTTTTACCAATACCTTTTCTAAAATTTAAGGATGCATAAAAGAAAATACGTTAACGACATGCACAACAATATCCAGCAAGCATGCATAATCTAAGATTTAGTTAAACGATAATTAAAATACACAGCAGAATACAGTCATACACAAATAATAATATCACAATAGAGAGCACTTATCTTTATAAAAAGGAGACACCAACTCGCTGCATATCAAGGATGTTCCACCCAACCATAGACACCACTGCTCAAAATGTCAATAGCAGTGTCACCCTCGATCCAAGGCTATGAATCCACAAGGATGGTTCTACAATGTACTTGGGTTCCCAAACTAGTCATCTCCCAAGCTCTCATAGGTTTCCCATCACCCACAACAATCCAAGTACCCAACTCTCTTCCACCTAGCCTGTACCATCCCAAGAGAACGAACCTCCACCCTTCTCTGCCACGCAGTCCCTCAAGCAGTCCTTCTCCTTTTTCTAGGGACTCTAGCACAACTGGTCCAGAATTTCAATGTTATGAGCAAAACAGGGCATAGGCCAATGCATCTCAGACATGCAGGCCCCAGGTCATGGCTGGATTGCACCAGCGACCATTACATCCAACTATTCCATGGCTAATTCTCAGCAATTCCTTTCCCTTTTCTAAGCCAAGATGCAGGTGAGGATGGATCAATGAATGGGTGAGTGAGTGCATGAAAGTGCATGATGGAAATGAATGGACATACAAGAAATCAATGAAAAAGCCATCAGTCGAATCCCCCCATCAGACCAGAGGTAGGTTTAAGTAACTTCGTGGGGAATCAAGAACCTCCTGGCCTTCCCAAAGAAGCTCACGTAACCGATCCACTCCCTTAGGAAAAAGGGTAACTAACATAGGAATAAACACTTATCCCCTCAAGCCCCCTCTCTTGTGGTATCATAGCCCCCTATAACTCTAGTGCTTGCCCATCTAGTAGCGAGCCATGTATTTATTATTAATAATGATAAAAAAAAACATTATATGTCTTGGTCACACTGGCCCTTTAATAATTGTTTGGGCACTCAAGCCTCTCAGCATTGTAACATTACATTATTTAAAATGGGGTTTTGAAACCTGGGGTGTTATAGTAAGTGGGAGAGAGATTCAACCCACGTTTGAGAGTTTATCTCATGATTTCCTCTAGAAGGAGAGTTGCACAGCTACTAAGAGCAAGCCAACGAAAGAAGAGAACTCAACTTTATCATCAAGATTCAAGGGAAAGAAGAAAGGCACTTTATAGAAAGGCTATTAGTGGAAGCCAAACACCAAAGGTACATTCAAAGGCAAGAATATTGATACATCTAAGATTAAATGCTTTAGTTGTAATAAGTTGGGTCATTTTGCTAAATATTGTTGGTTTAGAAATAAATATACAAGGAAAGGAAACATCATGCCTCAACTGTTGAGGATGATGAATCCAAAAGAAATCAGAAAAGTCCTTCTAATGAGAAAGAAAATATAAAATAATATTACTTGGTTTCTTCCTTATCCAGTTAGGTTTTCACGGGGCCAAAAACTTGGTTAGTAGACAGTGGTGCATCAAAGCACATGACAGGGTTCAAGGATATCCTCTCATATTTCGAGACAAAATATTTTGTAGATAAGGTTGAGCTTGGGGATGACAAATGTTACAAGATAGAGGGAGTATGCTCTATCTCCTTCAGATTGGAATATGGGGCTAGACTTCATGTTCATGAAGTATTGTATGTTCCAAGGCTCAAGAAGAATCTACTATCAGTTGCAACCCTTGAGGACAAGGGATATTGGGTGATATTCAAGGACATGAAGGCACTACTATGGGCTAAAGGTAGCCACTTAAGTACAACAAAACCCATTAAAACTCGCAGTGGAGCACTGTATCTCATGTCAGGACAATCAGTTCAGGCATTGCTTCATGATGCGACTAGCTATAGTGAGTTGTGGCACAGAAGACTTGGACATCTTCATTACAAATCTCTTCCAGATCTACAGAACATGGTATGTGGCATGCCCTCTATTTCTCTTAGTAAAAATGAAATTTGTAAGGGATGCATGCTAGGTAAAAATATAAGAAATCATTTCCTAGTAGTGACAATAGAGCTTAGGGCATCTTAGATCTGATTCATTCTGATTTATGTGGTCCCATGCCATCTCCCTCACTCAATGGTTGTTTGTATTATGTCATCATTATTGATGATTACTCAAGAAAATGTTGGATATGTTTCCTTAAAGATAAAAGTGACACATTTGATAAATTCAAAGATTATAAATCCTTTGTTGAAAAGAAGACATGGAAAAACATCAGAATCCTTATAACAGACAATGGAGGAGAGTTTGAATTTCTCTAGTTTGAGGATTTTTGCAAGTCAATAGGAATCAAGAGAAAGTTGATCGTTCCATATAACCCTCAGCAAAATGGATTTGCTAAGAGGAAAAACAGGACAATTTGTGAGGCAGCAAAAGCAATGATGTTTGACCAGGATCTGCCAAATTCTTTATGGGCAGAAGGTACCTCCACTACCGTGTATATTCAGAATAGGTGTCCACATTCTATCTTGAAGGAAAAGACTCCTGAAGAGGTCTTCTCAGGGATCAACCCAAAGTAGGGTATCTAAGGATATTTGGGTGTCCTATGTATATTCATGTCCCTAAGGAAAAGAGGACAAAGATGGAACCCTCGGGTAAGAAAGGGGTTTTTCTGGGGTACAGTGAGAACTCCAAGGCTTACATAATTTATGTACCGGGACAGAGGAAAATAGAGGTAAGTAGAGATGTGACTTTCCATGAGGAAGCCGCATTTAATAAATCCAGAGAACTTCAACAAGAATCAGTAGTAGTTCATCCATCTTCACCCTCTTCTGAAAATAAAGAATCGGATGATCAAAGGGAGGAACCTCATGAAGGGCCAAGTAATGATCCCCTAGAACCTGTTGAAGTGTTATAAATAAATCTTGAAGAACCTCCAGCCAAAAGGAAGCCATGGTGGCTTAAAGAAATAGTGCAAGAAGCAGAAAGGATAGTTGTTCCCAAAAGAACTTTCAGGGAAAGCAAGAGGCCTCATAGGTTTGGAGGCTATGTTGCACTGATGAGAATCATTAGTGATGCCTAACCTTCTTCATTTGAAGAAGCAGATAGATTACAAGTATGGAAGGATGCCATGCTTGAGGAATATAGATCTATTATAAAGAACAATGTTTGGGATATTGTGTCGAAGCCAAAAGACAAATTAGTGGTTTCTTCCAAATGGATCTATAAGATCAAACATCCAGTTGATGGAAGTGTGGAAAATTTCAAAGCAATATTTGTAGCCATAGGCTTCACTCAAAAAGAAGGAATCGACTACGAAGAGACTTTTCTCCTGTAGCCAGGTATACCTCCATTCGAACTATTATTTCCTTAGCTCCCGTTCTTGGTTGGAAGCTACATCAGATGGATGTAAAAACAACATTCTTGAATGAAATTATTGAACAAGAGGTCTTTGTCAGGGATGATTTTAAGGATGGGAATTTATTTTATAATGTAGAAACCTTGGCGAATCTTACTAGTCCTTCATATGCCAACTATAAATGATTGACGATATTTTTGTAAAAATATTCAAATTTCTAAGGATTTTATATAGTTTTTATAAAATTTTGGTGATTTTTAAGGTAAAATAATTTTATCCTATAGAATTTAGGAGAATCATTTTTAAAATAGTGAATCTCATTTTTGGAAAAACCATGGAAAATTAGCCCATGAGAGAAATTTAGCCCCTAAAATCATCCTTTGTCTTTGTGGAACAACCAGATGTTTTTATACTACATAGCAAAGCCACTCATGTATGAAAGCTAAGGAAGGCCTTGTATAATCTTAAGCAGGCTCCCAGAGTTTGGTATGACAAGATTGATGGCTTTCTTAAAAGCCTGGGATTTCAGAAAAGTGATGTTGATGCAAATTTGTACTTCAAGGTAAGAGGTAACCAACCTATTATACTAATCATGTATGTTGATGATCTCTTTATAACAGGATATGAAGGGCTAATAGCCTAGTGTAAGAGGGAGCTAACCTCAAGATTCGAGATGAAAGACTTAGGCTTGATGCATTACTTCCTAGGATTGGAAGTGTGGAAAAGACAGGGAAAGATATTTCTGGCACAAGGAAAATACACAGTGGATGTACTAAAGAGGTTTGGTATGATGGATTGCAAATCTATGTCTACATTGATGGTTACCAACCTGAGGAAACTTCATGATTCTGATACATGTTCAGATTTGGTGGATCCCACCACGTATAGGCAGTTGATTGGATCATTGATGTACATGATCCACACTAGGCCAAATATATGTTATGCAGTGATTGCAATGAGTCAGTTCATGACTGAACTGAGACATAGACACTGGGTGGCAGCAAAGCACATCTTGAGATATCTCAGAGGGACCACTACTTATGGTCTGAGATATACATCCAGTGGTGGTTTATTTCTGCATGGGTATGCAGATGCTGACTGGGCAGGAAGACCAGTGGATCAAAAGAGTAATTCTAGATACTTCTTCAATTTAGGATCCGCTATGATCTCTTTGTCAAGACGGAAGCAGGGATCCATTTCACAGAGTACAACAAAGGTTGAGTACATTGCAGCAAGTGATGCTAGCAAGGAATCAATATGGCTCAGAAAATTGGTTTTTGGTTTGTTTGGAGACAAGATCGAGATGACGATGGTTCACTATGATAATCAAAGTTGTATAAAATTGATAGAGAGCCCAGTATTTCATGACAAGTCAAAACATATAGACATGAGGTACCACTATATCTAAGACTTGGTCCAGAGAAAAAATGTAAAGTTACAGTGCATAGCCATGAGCAAGCAGGTAGTTGATATCTTGACCAAGCCTCTGACCTTGAGACATCTTGTGCAACTAAGAGGCAAGCTTGGTGTGGCTGAGAATGACTCCCTCACTGAGAGGGAGTGTTAAATTTGGTAGCATCGACAATCATTCTCCAATGAGAGGCCATATGGGCCACCCTGAGGGTAGCCAGGGAGATTTGGAGAATCAACCAGTCTTGTGAGGTATTGACAAAATCCAAGGGGAATGTACAACCTCTGTGAGTCAAACCCAAAGCCAGGATGAACGAGATGCTATGTGAGTCTAATGAAAAAGTCAGGGGGGACGTACAACCTCTGTGAGCATAGACAGACTGGTGCAAAAGTCAGGGGGAACATACAACCTCTGTGAGCCTAGTCAAACCTTGTGAACCATGAGCAAAAGTCAAGGCATCTAGAAAAATTTAGGTTGAATATAAAATTCCTATGAGCTATAAACAAACAATATTCCTAATATTGCAAATGATATAAATGTATAGATCTAGTGCGTTGGAATGTGTCACATTATCCACCATGAAGAGAATTTTGAATTTCCTTGTAAAGAGTTGAGTTGTAACTGAAGTCTTAAGTCTAGTTCTATTTTAGAACTAAAAGTGTAATGTTGAGTTGTAACTGAACTCTTAAGTCTAGTTCCATTTTTAGAACTAAAGTGTAACATTGATTTTCAACTGAAGTCTTAAGTCTAGTTCTATTTTAAAACTAAAGTGTAATGTTGAGTTGCA
>SNQJ01S0068170.1:39453-52904 GCA_010110895.2 Picea sitchensis | reverse complement strand
ATGTTTCCCCGTAGGGGTTTTACCACGTGAAAACATCGGTGTGTTGATCTTTGATCTGGTTATGTGAGTGGTTACTGAAGGTGTTCGTCCTCTGTTGGAATACCTATGTTGTCGAACAATCTCCTCAACAGAGCGAGGTTCAAGCCACTGTAACCTCACAAGAGGAAGGTTCTGCCTCTTTAGAAAGTTTTCAAATTGTTTCTGATTCCCTAGAGGATTTTTGCATTCCTCCTGGATACGAGAGACGTATTCTCCGACTGAAATCATCTAGAGAACTTGTTGTTGACACTTCTGGAATACTGACCGGACCCCATTCAAACCATGGAGTCAGGGGTCCTCTTTGGACTACCGACATATTTAGAATCCCACCTTGCACAGTGCAGGACCTTTACAGCTAAGGGGAAGGTGTTGATATACCTGTCGTATCACAAATACCCAAAGTGTCTACTACTTACACGATGCCACCAAACCATTTTCCTGGTGCAACTAGCCATATCATCGACGTTCTAAACACACAGTCCATTGGTCTTAGCTCGACTTTTTCTCTCCAGATGGCCCATTCTACTATGGTCCAACACGTTACGACTATTCCTACTGGGAATGTGGTGGTTAGCCAAGATCCCATTAGTACACCACTCTCGTCTAGACCTATTGTGTCACTTCCTCCTAGGTATCACGCTTTGAATCCTTCCACTACTATCCGTACCTAGGTTCCATCCGGAGTTTCTGGACTTTTTGTTCCACTTGGGTACAATGTTGCTACCAGTTTTGTTCCTACACCTTCCTAGGTCTTATTCACCTTTTCCTCTGTCCCTAGTGGCTCTAATCCAATTGGACGTACCCAACATCGGCTCACTTCTGGTTACCAGATTCCTGTTGGAGAGAAATCTAACGTTGGTGGGTATCCTCCACTTGGAGGATAGCCTCATGTTGGACTCTATAACCCACTGTATGGACATAACACATTCAAATTACTAGCCCACCTTTGGAATCTCCTTGCCCAAGGAAATCCACAATCATCTAGGGGGAAACAACTTCAAAGTAACCCTTTTATACCCCCCACTCGGGCTAGCCATATATGGGTTCTTTGGGTTCCACTTGGGGTCCACACGTTCAGTCTAGTGACCCTTTTCAAGGGAACATTCCCAACCAACCCAAACCTATGGGCTGCATGCCTCCACATCCTTGACCGAATCTGTCAAGACACTCCACATACATGCAGACTGCTTACGGTTCTACTGGTATACCAACATGACTTCCTCCCCAAAGTCACCAGTACCCTCAAGTGAATAGACAACTTCCTTTTCTAGCCACTTTGGATCTACCTGAATTGTCTATAATCTTGAATGATCCTATCTTACATTCTCCCCATTGGCTCGTCATACCAGCCAAGCTACCATCCGAAATTCCCAAATTTGATGGCAAACCAAGAGAAGAACCAAACAATCATGTTATGACTTTCCACCTTTGGTGTTCGTCCAACTCTTTGATGGACGACTCCATTCGGTTACGTCTCTTTCAACGAACTCTCACAGGTTCGGCTGCAAAGTGGTACATAGAATTACTAAGAGGCTTATTGAACGAATTCAACACCCTTTCCATGGATTTTCTCACACATTACCAATTTTCCATCCGCTGTGAGGCAAAAATCGAGATTTTGAGTTCCATTAAGAAATCTTTGGCCACTCATATTTATGATCACATCCATGAGTGGAGACGAATACGACGTTTGATCAAACGCAACCTTCCTGATCAGTTATTGGCTGAATGGTTGACTAAATCATTCGTGAATGAAATATCCCATGATATTTCCATGGGTGGCATTGTCATTGAAGAGCAGGCGATTAGTCGCGCTCAGTACCTAGATATCATTTATTCGCAAACATGCACTCTTTACGACTTTCTCCATGATTCTCCTCGCCCTTCTACCACCGCTACCTCAACAACCCCAGTAGCTTCTCATGTTGTTGATGGTGTGATTGGAACCTTCCATGTTGATGCTAAATCCATGTCGGCCACTCACACCAATCCCAAATCTCCTGCTTCTAATGTTCAAAGTTCTCTGACTCCTACTCCTTCCACCAGAAAAACTTCTGAGGTTAACTCTAAAAATAAGTCTAAAAAAGTCTAAAAAAGGAAAGGGTAAGAATAAGGAGGATAGAAATAATAATACGTAATCTGATAAACCCAAGACCTAGTCTGTTGATGATAGGGATAAGCGTAAACCTCGATATCCTTGCCTTATCTGTGGTGATGATCACTACACGAAAGACTGTCGAAGACGTGTTGAGGTCACTAAGTTCCTTCAAGGGACCGAAAAACCTTCCACACCTGCCATTTTGTCACAACCTTTCCCTTCTCAACAACAGACTCAATTGGTCATTCATGACCAACTCTCTCCTTCCACCACTTCATATGCCCTTATGTGTACTGGTAATTCTAACAAGAACAATGTTGCCATCACCACTCGAGCCAAAGATTATTCTCCTTCAAAGGATAAATTTGACGATTTACCACCTTCATTGGTTCAACTGCCTCCTTCAACTTCACCTCCCAATGGTCCTCTTCATCTCAAACGACCGGGTCCCGATATAGTTCTTCACCCTCCTCCAAAGGGAATTGTTCAAAAGTCTTCCTTCAGTCCTCATGCACGTGTTGCTCAAAACTACAGTATTGTAGAAGATCTTGCACAAGAACCCTCTCCAATGTCATCTCTCGAGGTCCTTCAAAGTTTCCTCGCTCAATGGAAGGCATTGTTAACGACCATCGATGGAATTGATCCCACATATATGAATTTGATAATCTTTGACTTGGAAGATCACATTCCAAGGCTACCTCCTCAGTTAGCGTTTCAGATTCAAGTTGTTTTCGAGAACAACAACATCTGTAGAAACGTTATTGATGAGGGCACCTCTATGTGTGTCATGTATGTTGCTTGCTGGAAAGCCATTGGATCTCCCCCCCTCATCGAATCACACAATACACTTAAGGCTTTCAATGGTTCTAGTTTTAAACCCTATGGTGTTCTTCCCTCATTGTCTATTACGTTGGAAGGAAAATCGATCAACATAGAGGTCGAGGTCTTTTATGTGCCTCTTGACTATAACCTCTTACTTGGTTGTAGCTGGATTGATTCCATGCGTTTCGTCGTGTCAACCCTTTTCCATGTATTACGTTTCCCACATCAAGGAAAATTCGTTACGGTTGACCAACTGGACTTTTTCAACTCCGATT
This sequence comes from Picea sitchensis, assembly GCA_010110895.2. Lineage (NCBI taxonomy): Eukaryota > Viridiplantae > Streptophyta > Pinopsida > Pinales > Pinaceae > Picea > Picea sitchensis. The sequence goes on along the minus strand of SNQJ01S0068170.1, from coordinate 49,670 downwards.
CTCGTACTATCAACCTGCCATTTATCTCAAAGACACCTCCTGGGTACGAGAATGTCGGTGCAGGTCTCCTGAAAGATTCCATTTTAATGGGTACCTTCCCAATACCACCACCCGATATTCCACCTCCTTTTGTCACCTCAATCAACATGATTTCTACCTCCATTCGCGAAACCCCCGTGCCTCACCACTTGTGGATAGTACCCGACCCTGGTAATTATCTTCGCTATGGAGAAAAAATTCCTTTATGTCTGGTTGAATCCACTTATCAAGCCATTCAGTCAGAAACCCCCTCTACTCCCTCTCTTGGTGATTCATCTCCCGATCCATTTCACGTAATATTTCCTACGGACGAGATGATCACGAGAGTTATGTCCATGGAATACACCCCATGGGACGATGGACATTTTGCCTGGGGAAGGGATCTCTCACTAATTATCACAACTACCCCACCGGAGTACTGAACAAGCTTGCTGGTAGTGGGTTTTGGCTGAGAAATGTCTCATATATACTTGTCTGATTGAAAAATTCACTTTTGTCATCTAAAAAAAGCAAAGGTCACTATTGGCATTTATGAGATACAAACTCTAGATTAACAAGCAACATAATTACTACAAGCAAATGTCCATTTGAGAATTACCCTAAGTCAACTTACCGGTCTGACATCTAAAGCCTACATTACCTAAGAAGGAAACTTCTTAAGAGTGGAGCTCTAAATAGGGAGTCTAATCTACTTATACTGTGAAATTTATCTATAACATCTAATGATACTAAATCTCTGAAGCAAGTTAGGTTGGATTTGTTCTTCTGGAAAACATATAAAAACTTCCCTATTTTCACTGTTGAATGCTACCTTTGTCAATAAGTCATCAAAAGAAAGGCAATTTCAACTTTTAGGCATGTGATCATATGCTAGGTGATAAATATACTTCTGGAATTTGATTTGGTTTCTTTTCTCTTATCATCTTTTCTCCATTATGATACAGAATGTTGAATCTTCTTGCATAAAGATATGCAACATCCTTGGCATGGGGGAAGGTCAAAGAGCTCCATCAGAACTCTTTTTCAGACTCACGTCTCACCTTCAGAAACCAACATGATCACCCTACAACCCTGCAAAACCAAATACAAAAGAAGATAAGCATAGAATAAAGAAGTACATGAAATTCAAGTACCAAGCTTTCATAAAACTCCAGCCTAAAAAGATGAATTCTGACAATCTACAAGCAGTCACATATGCTATGGGTATTGAACATACAAAGGTAAAAGCAAAGGTAACATGGTATTTATTTTCCTCTGCTCATAAAACTACAATAGGTATGAAAATATATACTAGATCTTATGACCTTAGTATTAAAACCATGCACCTATCCCTCATACCCATATGCCTAAACTTAATCAATCCTCTCATAAGTGCTAAAAAATGGTTGAGGGAAAAATCACATCAAAGCATGAATATGAAGCATGTAGTAATGATAGGCCAGGAATGTACTTCGTCCTTAATAAAATCATGAACTTATCTTGTGTCATGAACCATGATCCAACATCAAATTCACCACTCGGAAGTCCAATCACCTATCCCAAAATGATGCTTTGAAACCCAACGTCTTGTCCTCATCATTACATTAATGGGTAGAAATGAAATGGCTTATCTGGGTGGAGAAGCTATCCAGATAAGCCTCATCTGGTCTTAAATTTTCCTTGCGGCATCCTTACTTAAACTTACCATTCACATTATCGACGCCATCACCATATTTCCCTTGTTGTTACCTTTCTCTATTTCCGAGCCTACTCCTCTCTACAATCTCCGTTACCAGACCCTTACCCTCGTCAATTGACTAAATCCTTGCGCTACAGCCCGATTCTTTTCTCACAATTTATAACGATGGTCGTAAGTAGACATGAACCGGTCTTCCAAATTTATAGAGAGACCGAGGAGTTCAAACTATGTAGAGAGAAGTATGCTAGATCGGGATGGATGCCATTTTTGGAGAAATTCATAGGATGGCACGAGAAGATATCGCACAAATTTATTCAGGGTTACGATGGAGAGATTGCACATATAGGCAATTTGCATCTAACAATCAATGAAGCAACCTTAAGGGAGGTCACATGATTACCTAACAGAGGAGCCAAATACTTCAAAGGTGTAGGAATCAACAAGGAAATGTGCCAACGATTTTTGAAAGAAGACCATCAACACCCTGATTGGAGAAAGGGGATCCCTGGGAACTATATCAAGGAAGAGTATCATCCAATGATTGCTAGTCTTCAACGATTCCTCACTTGTGAGGGCAGGTATGCTGTGACCTTCATATATCATCTTAGGCTTCTATTACACTTTGAAGGAGGCCCTGAAATTAGTTTCCCATATTTTCTATGGACGAGTTTGAACAAAATGGTAAGAGGCGTCAAATCCCTATCCAAAACTGAGAAGACTAGCATTTACGATCCAGGTCTTATTAAGATGTTAGTTTTACATGAAATTACGAAGCAAAGGATTAGTTGGAAAATTCTTATCACTCAACACCTTCCCATAGAAAACAAACCTGTGGAGGAAGCCCAACGTGCTCCAAAGAAAAATAAGGAACCTCAAAAGAAAAAGGGCAAGAAGGATAAGACACCACCATCATTCATCCAGGACAGTGAGCCGACACAAAAAAGCTAGTAAACAAGTAGGTCCCTCTTCCACAATCAATAAGACTTTTAAATGGGAAGAATCAAAAGGTAAAACCAAATTAGTAGAGGAGACTTCAACAGTAGCACTTGAGGAGAAGGGATATAAGACAAAAACTGTAAGGAAAGGGAAGAATAGCTCATAAAATAAAAGTTAACAATCTATAGAATAATCCCCTGTAACCATTCCACAAATAGAAAAGAAGAAAATGAAACATGTGAGCACCCCTGATCCAGTACCTCCTTGTAAAAGAACCATAAGGAGCATGGTAAAGAGAGGAAAATCAATTGTTATTCCTCGTACACAGGAAGATCCAATCGATCTTACCTCCCCTTCTGAAGACTTCTCATTCCAAGATGACATCCCTAGTTTGACCAAGGAACAAGCCACTATCACTTTATGTGGGATGAGGGAGGAAGTCAAGGAAAGAGAATGCATCCAGCCAGTAATAATGGAGTCAACAAGGACCTTAACAAAAGAATAGATGAAGAAAAAGATTGGGGAAATACAAAAACAAAATCAGGAACTCAAACAAGAAGTGAAGGAATATCAACTATTGGACAGGTATATCAAAAATGAAAATGAGCAATTGAAAGAAACCAGCCAACAACTTGAAGACGACCATGAAGAGACCTCTAATAAGCTCAAGAAGGTACTACGAATCCTACAATATATTAGGGTCATAAAAAGGGAGATGAAAGAAGAGGCCTCAACCATCAACATCATTGATCCATAGAAGTAAAGAATGCAGTCTCAGGTTTTGAAATTTTTTGGGTTTGTTTTCAGTTGCATGAGGAAATGCAATGGTTTTGGCATGGGGGAATGTTGAGCCTCTAAATTGGCATCCCCACTACCCTATTATACTCCTCATCTGTACCTTTTTGGATTACCTAAGCTTGGGTAAATGACAAATAACACTACCATTAGCCATTGATAAGGTCATAAGGTAAAGTATAATTAATTCATGCATGTTTGTGGTTTATTGAGATAGTGTTGATGAATGAAATTGAACGCTCGCCAACTGGAAGAGTGGATCCGGTCCGGGGTTGTCTAAATAACTCAAGCCGTTTGGGATAACCCACCCTGACGGGTTTAGCGTCTCCATTGGCCGATCTAAGTCCTAGAAAAACAAAAGAAAACTACTCTAAATGAACTAATCTAAATAAAAATAACAATTAAAACAAAACAAATCTGAACTACTAATATATACAATCTATTACCTAAATCATTCAACTATAATCCTATAAAAGTAAATGTTTGATTATCAATAGAATCAACTTCAATTTACAAATATACAATATCTACAAATTACAGATATAAATTAAAACCTGCAAAAATCATTTGTAATCTGTCCTAAGACAGCGAGACCATTGTTTTTTGATTTTTATAATTTTATGAAAAAGAAATAGATAAAAAAATATCTAAGCTAAGCAACTAAAATAATAACTCTAACTATGAATATAAACTAATATATTTATCTAAAATACTTAAATAAACTAACTATTAAATGACAAATAGCAAACTGACCTGAAGAAACGCTTCAGGTTTGTCCTGTATATGATGGTCGATTCAGCTGTTTGGTGGGAGGAAACCCACACCTGATTCTCCACGAGCTTCTCGTAAACGGAAAGATATTGTGCTATTCAAATGTATATAACAGGACAAACAAGACATAAAAAATTACAACAATTTTATGATTTACAAATCATCACAATTAGATAAACCTGTGTGTAAAGATTTGTACAAATGATTTATTTAATGAAAAAGGTAAATCTGTAATTCATTAAACTGCAGCAGAATAATTGATATATTTTTTAAAATAAGAGATATCAGATATGGATGACATATAAATCAAGTCACATCAACCTGCAATGAATTACGATAGCTAAAGTAGTCGATAATAAACTGCAAACTGATATGCAGAAAACTTGAAACAAATGTTTGATATATTGAAAGCGAAAGCTATTACAAGACATCAACTTTCATCTCAGTCTGAATCATAAATCCATAGTCTGGTTCTCCCACAATGATAATGATGGGTTTATTACAAAAAATGACAAGTATTTAAAGACTTCCCACAAGGTAAAACATCCCTATGAGAATTATCAAAACAGTTTACAAAAATCTGAGGATAATATCCCAAATCTCTATTTCTAACTCAAGCTAACAACCTAAAACAAAACCATATCCAAAGTATCTCCTAAACTACCATAGCATGCCCATTTGATCATTGTAATCCGTATGCACCTGAAAGGAGGCAAAAATAGACAAGTTTAAAAGATATTTTATTGATATAATTGACAAAATCTAATTTTTAAGACTAGCTACAGAATCTTGCGATTCTGTAGCTGGCCTAAATTGAACACAAAATCATTTCAAAATCAATTCAAATCTTAAAGAATATATTCAAACTATTGAACAATATTTGATTGCTAATTAGAAACCAAAAGAATCATTCAAATCAACACTTATATGCAAATTGAAACAAAGTAAAACGTGGTCAACCGAATGGTAACAGAGATGCATGCACTCTGTTCAATTTGTTATCACCAATTTGAGGTAAACAAAATCGCATTAGATAATTCGACAACAATAAAATTATTTTCACGAATCAATTGAAATCGACACAAACTGTAACCAACTAAACAAATTTTCCATGCAATAGTTTATGTCGCCTCATCCATTAACAAACTCGTTTTCGAATCAAAATGAAATCAACAGGATCGTTTTTCAAACTGATATAACTATATTAAACATATACAAACGATCATACTAATTGTGGAACGCAGCAATCATTTGTAAATCAAATCATACAGGAACGAATCAAAATAATTTGGGGTCGATACAATCGTTATGAATCAAAACAACCCCACGAATTTAGCGAATAGATCTTTTGCACGGGTCGAAAGTAAACGAGAATATTGATTCAATACAAAACAGAGTCGTTCCTGGTAAATCGAAGTCAATAGGGTTGTTTTGAGTCTATTAGGAACAAATGAAACTAATCAAAATCAAACCAAATCGACTATCCAATATTAGACAAACATAATTGATTAAAAAACAAACCAAACCGAATAAAAAAAACAATCAATTGCCTATACTAAGTTGGGCACGAAAAAATCGCATAACCAAATCGTAAATACATTTGAGTTTAGTAAAATGAATCTACTGTACAGGATCCACAACAAAATCGTCTAAACTATAACAAAATCATTTCGAATCAAAACGAACAGAGCTAATTTGGAAGCAAAACCGAATCCGTTATATTAATTAAAGCAAACTTACAAAGAAAAAATCATATTGAAATTCATACCTGGACAATAAGAAACGACTTCGATTATGATACTTTGGAATTGACGAAGGCTGTTGCCGATTTGACATTCCTGAAGACAATCGAACCAGTGGTTTTTTGTTTCTTGTCATTGGCTTGAAGCCTGTTTCTTTCTTTCGACAGCACTGTAACTTGGTCCTCTAACGATTTGATCTTTGACTGCAACAAGGGAACGTTGGTGTAATAATTCTCTAGCCACACATTGCATTGGATACATGATGTCTGTTCATTTTTTGATATCACAGGCGAGGGTTTGTTTAAACCACCAGGGGTTTCATTATGTAGCTTGATTCGTGGGTAGTTAGGATTGTCCTTTAGGCACGGGGGTAAATTAGAAACATAGTCATAGGGTTGCTTGGAGCATAGGCCATAGGAATAGGGGTACTCTTCTGCTAGGAAACGCTCAATATCGGAGTCCGAGTCCTCGCTTAGAACTATGAGCTTTTGGTCGACGTTTGGCTTAGGTTTATTCTGGGCAAGTCTTGATATAAATCGAGCATTTTTCTTACCCTTGTTGTCGACAGTAGGATTACCCTTGACTTTCTTAATCACAGGCTTCTTGACAGCCTAAGTCTTGTCTGTTATGATGTCGGGAAGGTCAATATCAAAGCAAATTGAGGGTTTGGAAGGTGGTAGAAGGACATGGAATGGCATGGGTGGCCTGACCATAGTCTCACTAATCACAACCTTGTCGATTTGGACAGACTCTGGATTAGCAAAGCCATTTTTGGATAGAAAGGCTTGCTAATTATCACCATGAAGGTTTAAATGGTGGATGATGATGAGTCTAATCAAGCCATGATGAAACAAGCTGCTATCAACTTTCTCACGTTTAAACCTCTTAGACATCCTGTAAAGACTACGCAAGAAGTAATGCGACATGTTCAAAGGATAGCCCATGAAATTCATCAATAACTAGAGGTGATACAGAAAAACCAAGCCATACCGACCTTCACAGGTCACAAGTTGTTTCACAATTACCAAAAGATCGTGCCACTTGGGTTTGAGGGTGGAAATATGCATACCTTTATCACAGTAGACAACCTTCGTTGATACAAATAGTAATGGCCACGACACCTCATCAACTTTGGAGTTTTTAAAACATCACTGGCCTGTAGTTGCCAGTGCTGTAGCAGAGCTTATGAATTCTTCATTGAGCTCAAGTTGTATGTCACCTACTTTAGCCCTGCACCCATCAAAGGTGAGGGCGAATTGTTGGGAAACTGAAAGGTTGAAACCCTCGAACCTTTGTATAAACACGAGCCAACCACTATCTTCTAAATCCTTACAGGCATTATCGAATAGTAACAAAGCCTGGTTACCATTTGGCTCTATGCGCACCACCGGTGCCATAGACAGGAGCACACGGTGAGCGAGGTGAACGGGCCAGGGTTTGGACACAGCATACACAGGGGAAAAATTCTCACAGGCTTACCCGAAAACTAGCAAAGGTGAACTGAGGTAGGGGGAAAACATTAATGACAGAACGTGCGAAGGTGGTGGAGCTAGTTCAACCCATGCACAACAGTCATATCCCATAGTACAACCGCCAGTGCATATAACGTTCAAACCACTATGCATATGTTAAAAACCATGCCATTCGATCAATGAAACCTTATGGTAAATCGACCAAACATCTGTGCAAGCAATAATATTAGCATACTTTTAAAACCAAAGCAATAATTCGAAATCACACCAAGGGTCCGATCATATGAAACATGTGTTATGTGAAAAGATTTATACCAAGGGTCTAACCACAACACCAATGTGTTTTCATGAAACCAATGATCAAAGGACATATAAATCAAATCACCAATGCATCACAAACTCGATCAAAAGAATATCATCACAGTCTTGTAAAACGAAGTCATATTAACAAATCAAAATGCCAAATGAATAAGGATCTTGGAGTCTTGTCAATTGTATAACGATAAGTAAATTGGAAACGCAATAAGCATATAGATGAGAATGATCATAGCAATCCAGTGACGTTTTTAATGTGATTTCAAAATCAAATTTTTCATGCTTACAGTCGTGAAAACAAGAACAAAGATAGTTGTGAAAATGCGCAAAATAATAGTGTTATTTCATTCAAGGATTACGACGAAAATCAAGGTTTGCAAAATACTGGTGTAGGCAGCTTATAAGGATAGGATAAAAATGTGAATTGGCTGCCAACAATGGTGACACACTGGTAGAAGCAGTTATCTCTGCCAAAAGAACAAATTCAGACTATGATAATGAGAAAAATTCTAACTCAAAAAATAACAACCAGAAAAATCGTGTAAACATCTTCATTAACCACAGATTCCAGCAGTGTTTAAAGGATGAAAACTGATAACAGTCTTAAGACAAGCGAGCCACGATATTAAAGATAAAATCTTCAATACTGTTGAAAGAGCCACTGCTCCCAGCAAGCGTCCATAGCCTCGACAGGGTTGCCATTTAACCCACTCTGATATCTGTATCCTGCCAAGAAGTTCCGGATCAGAATAAAGGACATTTTAAGGTCAAGTTATCTCATTTTTGCCAATTTTCATATACCCGACATTGCTTCGCTGCCAGCGGGCCTGTTCAATACCCCGACGAAGTTTTCTTGGTGCCATGCATGCATTTACCCGCTTCCAGCAGACCTGTTCAACATCCCGACAGGTTTACAAGCACTTCCCACAGCTCTTTTAATGATTTATTTTGTTTTTTAACAATAAATAGTCGAGCAGGGTGACGCTGAAAATTATCGTACTTTAACATATTTTTTACAGACCTCATCAGAATTTTTTAGAACTGTCCTTTATTAAGATCCAGAGATGTTTCATTTACAGAACCAACTTTCTAAGGCAGGGAGACATCTTCTGAGTCATTCCCTTAAGGAATAGGGACAGCATAAAAAGATAGTAGATGATCGTGTCATGCTTCACTCAGAGATTGAAATCAGTTAACTTCTTTCAAACAACAAAATTTTGCCAACACAGATGTAAATTTCAGAAGTATACAAATAATGTTTATACAATTTTTTTAGTAGTCATTTCAGTGTAGGAATTTTCTGTTTTCTTTGTCCGAATAGCTCAGTATACAGGTATGTGTATTTCCAAAAGCAAAACTAGTAAGCATAAGGGAGAAACCAAAACACACCAGCAAAAAAAAAAATTGGAAAGCAAAGAAATCCAAACAACAAAAACAAAAAACAAATATGCACAGAAGGTGAATCTGAAAACCTCATGCAACAAATCCCTTGGGAAACTGAAAGAAAGTAGGAAAATCTTGTTTGATGGGAAAGAAGTCCTACTCATGGTACCTTGGGCCAGGGTTGATTCAGATTTATTTATCTCTTTACTTTCCATTTAAGATTTTCATGACGATACTGCGTTTTTGAAAATAAATGTTCGACTAGAAGTAAAGGGAAAAGGATCAAGGGGACTTCCCTGACAATAGCCATATTATGGTTCTCGTGGTGCGCCCACTTGCGTTCATGACTGCATTATTACAAAGAGAAATAGTGAGAAATCAAACTAAGAGAAAACCTATTCCTAAACCTACCCTAACTTTTGAACAAATCAGGATACTATGTGAAGTCATGCTTCCAATGTAGCCATCGGAGTAACTCTAATACTGCAATGGAAACAAGATCAAGCATTACTAATAAGAATGGTAATATATCAACAAATGACAGAAAAATATCACACTTACCTTCATAATCATCATCTAAAAACAAAGTAAGCATGATCTTACCATTTCCTTGGATATTCTTGCTATACGAATCCTCCAGCCATTGCGCAATCTTGTCGTGATAAGGGTCATATTGGCATGGGCGAGTGTAAGTAGGTTTGAAAAACTTATCAGGATTACGAGGAAATGGAATAACCATCAGCCAAGGCTGAAATGCCCCATCCTCCTGACAGTTCTCTAAGTGTTCATTAATTTCTTCACATGGAGGATCTAAAAGAAATATGTCAAGCCCACTTCCAAGATACTTGGGTAAATAGAAAGCAAGCTCGACTTTGTCTTTATTGTGAAATTTTTTCATATATGAATATTCAAGCCATCCTAAAATCCTGTTACAAAAATGGGGATACGAACCATGACTTTGATGAAACGAATATATCAATGGGAAACTCATCATAGGAGGATTTGTGCAATCAATTATATCATTGGTTTGAATGTTTCCTTCGTTGAGATTGATCATTTCAAAATGTGAAGCATAAACATTAAGAT
>SNQJ01S0068170.1:22746-33652 GCA_010110895.2 Picea sitchensis | reverse complement strand
CCCCCATGCCAAAACCATTGCATGTCCTCATGCAACTGAAAACAAACCCAAAATTTTTCAAAACTTGAGACTGCATTCTTTACTTTTGTGGATCAATGATGTTGATGGTTGAGGCCTCTTCTTTCAGCTCCCTTTTTATGACCCTAATGTATTGTAGGATTCATAGTACCTTCTTGAGCGTATTAGAAGTCTCTTCATGATCATCTTGAAGTTTCTGGCTGGTTTCTTTCAATTGCTAGTTTTCCTTTTTGATATACCTGTCCAATAGTTGGTATTCCTTCACTTCTTGTTTGAGTTCCTAATTTTTTTTTTTTGCAGTTCCCCAATATTTTTCTTCATCTATTATTTTGTTAAGGTCCTTGTTGACTCCATTATTATTGGATGGATGCATTCTCTTTCCTCAACTTCCTCCCTCATCCCACAGAAAGTGATAGTGGCTTGTTCATCGGTCAAACTAGGGATATCATCCTAGACTGATAAGTCTTTAGAAGGGGAGGTAAGATCGATTGGATCTTCCTGTGTATGAGGACTCAAAACTGATTTTCCTCTCTTTGTCATGCTCCTTATGGTTATTTTATAAGGAGGTACTGGATCAGGGGTGCTCACAGGCTTCCTTTTCTTCTTTTCTATTTGTGGAATGGTTACAGGGGATTGTTCTATAGACTGTTCACTTTTATTTTCTAAGCTATTCTTCCCTTTTCTTACAATTTTTGTCTTATGGCCCTTCTCCTCAAGTGCTAATATTGAAGTCTCCTCTACTAATTTGGTTTTACCTTTTGATTCTTGCCTTTTAAAAGTCTTATTGACTGTGGAAGAGGGCCCTGCTTGTTTACTAGCGTTTTTGTGTTGGCTCACTGTCCTGGATGATGATGGAGTTGCTTTATCTTTCTTGCCCTTTTTCTTTTGAGGTTCCTTATTTTTCTTTGGAGCACGTTGGGCTTCCTCCACAAGTTTGTTTTCTGTGAGAAGGTGTTGAGTGATAAGGATTTTCCAACTAATCCTTTGCTTCCTAATTTCATGTAAAACTAACATCTTAATAAGACCTTTATGGTAAATGCTAGTCTTCTCAGTTCTGGATAGGGATTTGACACCTCTTACCATTTTGTTCAAGCTCATCCATAGAAAATATGGAAAATCAATTTGAGGGCCTCCTTCAAAGTGTAATAGAATCCTAAGATGATATATGAAGTTCACAACATACTTTCCCTCACAAGTGAGGAATCGTTGAAGACTAGCAATCATTGGATGATACTCTTCCTTGATATAGTTCCTAGGGATCCCCTTTTTCCAATTAGGGTGCTGATGGTCTACTTTCAAAAATCATTGGCACATTTCCTTGTTGATTCCTACACATTTGAAGTATTTGGCTCCTCTGTTAGGTAATCCCATGACCTCCCTTAAGGTTTCTTCATTGATTGTTAGCTACAGATTGCCTATATGCGCAATCTCTCCATTGTAACGCTGAATAAATTCGTGAGATATCTTCTCATGCCAGCCTATGAAGTTCTCAAAAAATGGCATCCATCCTGATCTAGCATACTTCTCTTGACATAGTTGGAACTCCTTGGTCTCTCTATAAATTTGGAAGACTGGTTCATGTCTACTTATGACCATCGTTATAAATTGTGAGAAAAGAATCGGGTTGTAGCACAAGGATTTAGTCAATTGATGAAGGTAAGGGTTTGTTACTGAAGATCGTAGAGAGGAGTAGGCTCGAAACAAGAGAAAGGTAACGACAAGGGAAATATGGTGATGGCTTCGATAATGCGAATGGTAAGTTTAAGTAAGGATGCCGCAAGGAAATTTTAAGACCAGATGAGGCTTATCTGGATAGCTTCACCACCCAGATAAGCCATTTCATTTCTACTTGTTAATGTAATGATGAGGACAAGACGTTGGGTGTCAAAGCATCATTTTGGGATAGGTGATTAGACTTATGAGTGGTGAATTTGATGTTGGATCATGGTTCATGACACAAGATAAGTTTGTGATTTTCTTAAGGACGAAGTACATTCGTGGCCTATCATTACTAGACATGCTTCATATTCATGCTTTGATGTGATTTTTCCCTCAACCATTTTCGAGCACTTATGAGAGGATTGATTAAGTTTAGGCATATGGGTATGAGGGATAGGTGCATGGTTTTAATACTAAAGTCATAAGATCTAGTATATATTTTCATACCTATTATAGTTTTATGAGCAGAGGAAAATAAATACCATGTTACCTTTGCTTTTACCTTTGTATGATCAATACCCATAGCATATGTGACTTCTTGTAGATTGTCATAATTCATCTTTTTAGGCTGGAGTTTTCTGAAAGCTTGGTACTAGAATTTCCTGTACTTTTTTATTCTATGCTTATCTTCGTTTGTATTTGGTTCGGCAGGGTTGTAGGGTGATCATGCTATTTTCTGAAGGTGAGATGTGAGTCTAAAAAAGAGTTCTGAAGGAGATCTTTGACCTTCCCCCGTGCCAAGGATGTTTCATATCTTTATGCAAGAAGATTCAACATTCTGTATCATAATGGAGAAAAGATGATAAGAGAAAAGAAACCAAATCAAATTCCAGAAGTACATTTATCACCTAGCATATGATCACATGCCTAAAAGTTGAAATTGCCTTTCTTTTGATGACTTATTGACAAAGGTAGCATTCAACAGTGAAAACAGAGAAGTTTTATATGTTTTCCAGAAGAACAGATCCAACCTAACTTGCTTCAGAGATTTACTATCATTAGATGTTATAGATAAATTTCACAGTATAAGTAGATTAGACTCCCTATTTAGAGCTCCACTCTTAAGAAGTTTCCTTCTTAGGTAATGTAGGCTTTAGATGCCAGACCGGTAAGTTGACTTAGGGTAATTCTCAAATGGACATTTTCTTGTAGTAATTATGTTGCTTGTTAATCTAGAGTTTGTATCTCATAAATGCCAATAGTGACCTTTGCTTTTTTTAGATGACAAAAGTGAATTTTTCAAACAGACAAGTATAGATGAGACATTTCTCAACCAGAACCCACTGCCAGCAAGCTTGTTCAGTACTCCGGCGGGGTAGTTGTGATAATTAGTGAGATATCCCTTCCCCAGGTAGAATGCCCCATTATCAACAATCTTGTTCAGTACCCTTATGGGTTTGCCTAGTCATACCACAGACTGGTACCCGCTGCCAGCAAGCCTGTTTAATATCCCGGCGGGTTAGTTTCTTAAACCCTTTTTCCATCAGAGGCTTCTTGTCCATAGTCACCTATTTTGGTTTTTATTAAAGAGTGCTTTGTGTGGTGACAGGGGAGGCTCATGTAAAAACCTTTTTACAGGCTCGTCTTTGAATGTCTTTTAAAGATTTGTCTGAAGGAAAAATAAACTTTTTATCCACATTATTTCTTTAGAGTTATCCAGATGTATAAATTTGTCTGAGTTTGTCCATAAGAGAATGACCTAAAGTTTCCTTAGGGTACTGATACATCCTCTTCCATAAAAAATTTCCTAGTGTTCCCATGATAGAGAGTGTTCATATACTCATATGTTACTCTTTAGTAAGATAATCCAATGAATATTATTGAACTCTAGTTAGGGTGAGATAGTTACTTGTAGGCTAATATACTTTTGTCCCTTTAATCATGTTGAAATACTGGATAAAGGCAACTTCTAGTCTTTGAAGAGGATTATGGTTCTTTGAACAATCATAGGTAAAGATTGTGTCCTTTTTTTTTTTAAGCAACAGAACCAAAACAAATTAAAATACTTCCTTTTAGCTAGAAACATAACCAAAAGAAATTAAAATACATCCTTTTAGCTAGCAACAAAACCAAAAGAAATTAAAGATACTTCCCTTTAGTTGTCAAAAAAACCAAAAGAAATTATTGCTTCACAAGGGCTGCCATTTGATGTTGCATTCGGCTTCTTGGTTCCATCTTAAGTGGTTGTTGCATGGCTTCATACTTCAGATTAATTGACATAAGATTTTGAAATATGCGTAGCATGCCTTGTCAATTAGGTAATGTGTCCTGATAGTATCGTATAAGGACAGACTTCTGGTACCGGGCCAGCACAAGACTGCTGGTACCGGACCAGAACAGGATTTCTTGTACCAAAGAAGTATTGTTGGTACCGGATCAGAACAAAATATTATTGATGCCTACAAACTGATGTTTAGCAAGTTCATGAAGGATCAAATAAATTATAGAAATTTACTTAAAAAAAAGAATTGAGAAAGTAAAACAAAAGGAGGTAAGAATCTCTTGTTACCTTCAGCTTATTAACAAAACTCAATCCACACCTATGTACAAAATTTTCTAATAAACCAATCAATCAATGTGGATCAGTAGGAGGGTCTCCTTCCTTACTGATCACCTGCATATCTGAATTCTGTAGTATATGAGTCAGAAATTCCTCTTTTGACAGAGGTTTGTTATAAATTTTCAACCGGTGACCATTCACAAGTAGTGGTATATGTTGTTCGTCAATTGTCTTTATCCTGATTGAACCATTATCATAGACAATGTCAATTTCGTAAGGTCCAATCCAACGAGTAGTTAACTTACCTTTGAAGTTATTGAATCTGTTGTCATACAACACGACCCAATCTCCTTGTTGAAATTTTTTCTTTTTGAGATACTTGTCATGCCATTTTGTTCTCTGCTCTTGAATGTGGGTGGTTCTTTGAAGTGTTTCCTACCTAATTTCGTCCAACTCATTAAGCTGCAAGAGTCTTTGTTGCTGGGCTTCATCCAAGTTCATGCCAACTTGTACTGCAGTCCTGAAGGTTTGATCTGGAATTCTATGGGAAGAAGCACCTGCTTCCCATACACCAACTCGTAGGGTGTATGTCCTGTTGTATTCCTCTAGGTGATTCTATAAGCCCATAAGGCGTCTAATAATCTGTCATCCCAATCCTTGTGGTGTAGCTGTACTATTTTGGTAAGAATGGACTCAATAACTTTGTTGGTAGATTCTACTTGTCCATTTGCATGTGGATGGTAGGGTGTAGATTTCGTGTGTTTGATTTGGTATTGTTCTGTAACAGCTTTGACTAGATGAGAGGTAAATTGAGTTCTCTGATTAATCACAATTTCTCGAGGTACACCAAATCTAGTAAAGATGTCATTAAAAAGGAAATCTACCACTGATTGTTCACTTGCAGCTGGTAAATCTTTTTCTTCCACCCACTTAGTCACATAGTTAGTGCATACAAGTATATGTTTTTTCTTTTTAGATGCAAGGTTAATGGGCCCTACAAAATATAATTCCCATTTCTTGAAAGGCTCAATAACTACTTGGGCTTGAAGTGTCATTTGGTCTCGTGTAGTAGGCTTACCCATTCGTTGGCATTCATCACAATTGGATACATAGGTTTTAGCATCTCTGAAAATATGAGGCCAGTAGTAACCATATTGCAAAACTTTGTAAGTGGTCCTCTTGTCTGCGAAGTGTCCTCCACAAGGACCATCATTGCAGGCTTGCAGAATATCATGAATTTCATCCTCCCTTACACATCTCCTGATTACCAAATCATGTCTTGTTTTGTAGAGGCAATCATCATGCCACATGTAGTTTGCACTTAGCTGAATTACTTTTTGTTTTTCTCTAGGAGACAATTTCTGAGGCATCTTCCATGTCACAAGATAGTTAGCTACATCTGCATACCAAGGAGTGAATGTAGAAATAGCGAACAAATTTTCATCAGGAAAGTTATCTTCTACTGCTGCGTTATCTCCCAGATGAATCATTCTAGATAAGAAATCAGCCACAGGATTATCCTTACCATGTCTATCAATAATGTTGATATTAAACTCTTGTAATAATAAGAGCCATCTTGTAACTCTAGGATTTGTTACAGGTTTGTTCATTAAGAATTTGATGGATGAATGATCATTGTGTACAAAATCTTGATATCCTGTAATATAGTGTCTAAATTTATTGATAGCATGGACTACAACTAGCAATTCTTTTTCTGTGACCGTATAATTAACTTCAGTTGGAGACATATTTTTACTGACAAGGTAAATAGCATAGGGAATTTGATTTTTTATTTGTCCAAGAACTTCCCCAAGGGCTGTGTCTGAGGCATCGATACAGATATGAAAAGGAAGGGACCAATTTGGTCCTTTTAATACAGGGGTAGTTGACAATTTATGTTTTAGAATTTCAAAAGATATTTGGCATTCATCATCCCAGTTAAATTCGGTTTCTTTAGATAATAACTTGAATAAAGGGGTAGCTAGGCTTGTAAAATTTGGAATGAATCGTCTATAGTAGTCAGCATGCCCTAAAAAGCTGCGAAATTCCTTTTGTGAGGAAGGTATTCTGATTTGTGTGATAATATAAATCTTTGTCAGATCAACTCTCATTCCAGAACCATAAATGTGATGTCCCAAAACAATACCTTCAGTGAGCATCATTTTTTACTTTTCATTACTTAAGGAAAGATTAGTTTCCTTACACCTAATCAAGAATCTGTCTAAACTGGTCAAAGATTCCTAGAAGTCTTGTCCATGGACTGTAAAGTCATCCATGTAGACTTCCACACAATCATTGGTCAAGTCAGAGAAAATGGCTAGGACAACCCTTTGAAAAGTGGTTGGGGCATTGCAAAGTCCAAAAGGGAGCAGCCTATAAGCACTAGTACCCCATGGGTAGGTGAAAGTAGTATTCTCCTGGTCTTCGGGTGCTATTGGTATTTGGTTATAACCACTAAACCCATCCAGGAACGAAAAATACTTCTTTCCGGACAAGGTATCCAACACCTGATCAATAAATGGTAAGGGAAAATAATCCCTATGGGTGGCTTTGTTCAAATCCCAGAAGTCTACACATATTATCCACTTACCATTTTTCTTGGGAACTATGACAAGTGGAGATGCCCATTGACTATCTGAAATGGGGTATATGAGATTGGCTTGAAGGAGTTTTTGCAATTCCTCTTTTACAATATCTTTAAGGGTTGGATTCATCCTTCGGTGAGGCTGTCTAACTGGTCTGATTTGGTCATTAGTGTAGATATGATGTGTGCATGTGTTAGGGTGAATGCCTTTCATGTCTGCATAATCCCATGCAAAGGCGTCAAATTGTCTTTGGAGCATTTCAATTACTTGCATCTTTTGTTCTGGTTCCAAACTAGAGTTGATATACAAAGGTTTTCCTGGGCTAATCTAAAAAAGTTCAATAGTTTCTTCCTTCTCTAAGGAAGATGATGATAAAGTATATAATTGAGTGATATCAGGGTGCCAAGTTTGTTGAAATTCAGAACTGAAAATATGTGACAATTCTGCAAAATACCTCGGGTATTCAATGCAATTTGTGTCAGCCAAAAATAAACTTAAGACTTGTTGATTCAATTGTTCTTTCATTCCTCTTACTTGTTCAAGTGTTAACAGGGGTCTGATGCAATCTTCCTCTCCATAAGGGTTTTCTAACCAAACAGGTATTTCCTGTGTCGGTTGGGCAGGAGGGAAGAGAATAGGTTTTTGGCTATGTGTGCCATTGGATATAGTCATCTCACCAAACCGACAGCTGATAAAGGCATCTACTGTGGCCAGCCAAGGGTGGCCAAGAACCACAGGGTGTCCTAGTTTGGAGGATGATTTAGAATAGATGACTAAAATGTCTATTGGATATTCCCAAGAAGCTAAAGTGACTGTGACATCATCTAGACTTCCTGTAGGGCTAATGACTGACTTATCTGCCAACTCTATCATGGTTTGGGTTGGTCTTAACTAGTTGATTTGGATATTTTGCACAGTGTCAAAAGGCATTACATTAATTGTTGCACCCAAATAAATGAGTGTGTTTGGTAGAGAAATACAATTTATTTCAACAGTGACTATTGGGTTTCCAGGGACATATATTTGTATGGCTTTTAAGAAATAAATTTAGATAATTGTCCCACCACCTGAACAAGGGGAGGTTCCTTATTCTTCCTTCTTGGTTTCTTAATGCAAAGATCCCTTATGATTTTGGCATTTATGGGGATATCCTTAATAGCTTGCAGCAAAGGTATATTTATACATACATTTCGTAATTCATCCTCTATATCTCTATGCAAGGGTGGGTCAGGTTTCTTCACTAATAGTCATTCGGGGTAGGGTGGGAGATTAACTTATTGGGGTACTCGTATAGACTGAGAAGTGATTGGAATAGGAGGGGAGGTCTCTTCTTCTGCAGGGGTGGTTTGAGTGTTTTCTTCCTCAGAATGATTATCATTTTCTTCCTGAATTATTACTGCAGGATTTGATTGGTTTACAACTTTCCCCGATCGTAATTGAATTTCATAGGTGGGAAAGGTTTGAACTTCTATATTTTGCATTGGGTGGGTGGTTCGATTATTGGGGTTAGGGATTGACTGGGTAGGGATTGTTGTTGGTTTCGAAGGGTTGTGGGTAGCTTGGTTTTGTTGTTGATTGGCATTTATAGGTGGTTGTTGTTGATGGTTAGGGTTCAAGGGGGTTGTAAATTTCTGTTGTATTGGAGGTGGGAGTAAAGATTGCATATGTGGTGGATTGAATCCAGGTAGTAATTGGGAAATGTTTGCAGGGTACTGTGGATATGTAGGGTAAGAGGGATTTCCATACACAGGTCCCCTCCAACCTTGTTGCCACGGTTGAGTTTGAGCTTGCTGAGGTGTCCATTGTGGATAGGTCATTGGGGAAGGACCCCATTGTTGTTGTTGATATTGTGCATTAGGGTCATAAAATGTATTGGGGTTTTAGGATCTCCAAGGTCTTCTAGAAGGGTATGGTTGTTCTTGTGAGACTCCTCCTCCCCTATACATGGCTTATAGCTTAAGAAAAGTTGGACACTCAGATGTGGGGTGTTCTAGTGTACACAGGCCATAGATTTCTATGACATTTGATATGAATTCCTTCTCACTATGCTTCTTTTGACATCTATGACAAAATATTGCTAAAGAAACCTCTTCTTCTTGTTTCTTTTGCAGTTTTAGTGTATCTAACTGGTTACTGATTGTGCTCAAGATGTATGCTTTAAAGTTCTCCAATAAGTTTCCTAACTCAGTTATGGTGACAGTCCCTGAGCTTTGTTTTGTATCTCTGCTAAAAGGATCTCTTGGTCCTTTGTCTGTTTTAGCTTGTCCTCTTGAGTATCTTCTACAGTAATCTGCAATCTCTGCAAAAGGCTTTTGGTGTACATCTCCTGAACTCAACAAGTTTAAAATTTTTATGCAATCATCTCTAAGACCTTTCAAGAATACAATTCTTACTACAACTATGTCTGTGGTGAATAGTTTTGATTTATGACAGTTGTATAAGAACCTTTCTAAGTAGTATTCAGGGCTTTCATCTTCTATTTTCTGCATTTTAAAAATGTCGTTTTTAGCATTATCCTTACAATAGTCTTGGTATTTCTGTAAAAATGTGTCTTTCATCTCATCCCAAGATAGGATTGTATTTTCTTCTAAGCTCATGAACCATATTAAGGCTGAATCTTTCATTGTAGCAGGAAAGAGCTTAAGTTTTTGGGCATCAGTTGAGTAGTTATAGCTTCTAAATAATATGTCAAATTCGAATAAAAATAAATATGGATCTTCAATTGACATACCTCTGAAAGTGGGTAACGATGATGGTGGGATATTTTTCATGCTGATGTTTCTGGAAATATCCAAGATTGGAAACCCAAAAGTCTCAGTCTCTGTGGTTTCATTTCCTTCTTCTTGTTCCATTCCACTGATAGATGGTTCAAACACTGGATTTTTTGTGTCTCCTAAATGTTCAGCAGATTCGCGTTCTGCCCGCCCCAATGTTGATTCTTCTGTTTTAGGTTCTCCTTATGGAGCCTCGCTGGCTCCCCTTTAATTTTCTCCCGGTGGAATTTTTCCTGCACCAATGTCAGTTGGATTAGTGAGGGGGTTTGTTTTTGAATCTTTAGATCTTACAAATCGACCGTTGTTATCTCTATATCTATGCATAAAATGGAAATTTGATTCTTAACTGAATTGAAATCCTAATTCTATCTAGAAGGTAAGAAGGCAACCTGGCTTTGGAGAACCCCACTCTAGTGGTCACATGGCTCTTCACTCACCTCTTAAACGTTTTATCCTCCTCCCTCAAGCAGCCTTTAAAATCATTCAAAATTTATGCAAACAATGTAAGCTAAAAATCGTTTCCTACCATTTGCAACACCCCAGCAACAACGCCAAAATGTTGTGCTGCGTATATGTTTAGTATAATGCACTCATTAATTATCAATCCGGGATTCGTAATCAATAGAGTTACAAGACACCAGTAAGAAAGGTAATTCTAATGTCATGAGTATAGAACTATTCTAGATTATGTATGATCAAAACAAAACAAACTAGCAAACTGAAATACACTTTGGTTTTCTTTCACAGAGAGTCTATCTACTCCATTATGGCACATGAAAGTATGAGATGGAGTTCTTTTGATAGATAAACTCTGCTATATGACCCAAAGAACTAACTATGAAACCACACTTCTGAAAGGGAAATCACACATCAATCATCAAGACATAGCATGGGTAGTTCAACAGTCAATATACTAAGTATGCTCTGGTTCACAATGTGTTGTTGTGACCTTCACTAGTTCTCCTTCAAATATGTTTGACTACTGCTGCCAACATTCATGTCTATGAAACAAAATCAAATTCATAAAAACAAAGCATATGCAAAACAGAGTGAGTAAAGATCTCTAAGCAATCATATAATTGAAATCCTAGTCTAAACTCTACTGCTATCATCTGAAAGAATTAAAGATCGGATAATCTAACATTTACACTATTGAAATCAAATTCTAATACTAATATACGAAGATGATGACCTTTGTTGGGTGGTGGGCCCTTGCCACTTCAAAAGTTCAGTGACTGGAGTCTACAGTAAGCTTTCTTTCAACCCACACATTACTGTTACTCAAACTTCAAAACATAGAATCAAACTAT
>SNQJ01S0068169.1:39453-67306 GCA_010110895.2 Picea sitchensis | reverse complement strand
TTTTTTTAACTTAAATTTATTATTTCTAACAACTTGTAACTTAGCTTTTAATTTATGATAGAAACTTGTATCTTAGTTTTTTATTCAAAATAACATATTTTATCTCAATTACCTAATGAATTTTTCATTAACATTAAGGATACCTACCACCCCTAAGGTGAAAGAGCTCCATTAACTATATCAATAAATTTATTTTCCAATGAATAGTTGGTTTTAGGGATTATAGAAACATATATTCCATCCCCTTTTATAGAAATATGGATTGTGTTCCCTCGTTCCTCTTAACCAAACCTACAAGAGTGTTTTTATCACATGTTACTTCTAGGCTAGAAGCTCCTCCAAAAGTGGATTTGGATGCCAAGATAGTGGGGTGCTCATTAATACATGAAATGATTCTGCTCCATGAGAACCAAATAATATCCTTTCAAGAAAGGGTGTTACACCAACAAAATCATGCTTGGACGCTTTTCAAGGTAATTGGATCTTGTTTATGTGTTGTTAGATCTTCACCCAATGTATTAATGAGAACCATTGCTTCCTACCTAGTGCTCCCATTAATTTTGTCCTAAATATGATACAAAAAATGTTGAACGATGCTAGAAATATACTAAGGGAATCTTATTGGCACTGCAACTTAAGCATACTTCCAATAAATACTCTGTTTTGGGTCAGAATAGTAAGAACATGATCCCTTATTCCAGGATTAAAATTTCTACAAACAATGTAATTGCGTACCCTTGTTTCCATTGTCAATCTGTTTGAAAGAAAATCATCTTCTTATAAGCTTTGAGTTGTTGCAATAATCATGCATAATACTACATTTTGTATGCAAAACTAGCTGGATTATTCATTGTTCTTCTCTTTATCTCTTTCTTGTATCCATTCACCTGGAATTTTTGCTGATATCCATTCTGAAAAATGGATTTTATTTTGTTGATTATATTTATGATCATTTACATGGTATCCATCCAAGATATGGATATAGGACAAAATATATTATACCTTGTGATGATAAGAACATAGATAAATTCATTGATGATGAAGAAGTCATGTTCAACTAGAGTAGATAATTTTATTTTGATGATCGTTTGTTGAATTAGAAATTTATAGATCACTCCCCAAACCTAGGTTATGTTCATATTGAATTTGAAAGTACTAAAGTAGAAGAACAGTAAAATAAGGAAACATTCCCTAAACCTGTCTTCTATCCAAACAAAATTATGCATCACACAAGTTTTGAAATTTTAGACGTTGTTAAGATCACCACCACATCCCGTATCGAAATTCACAAAAATGATGTAACGAATGCATCGTATATAGAAATAGAAAAGAAAGGATTAATATATGTTGTTTAAGTATCTTTTTTTTGTTTTAGTATAGATTAAGATCATTCTTGATATAGGAAATCGTTTTAATATTCATGGTTGTCCTTTTTTAGTATGAAGTATCCCATGAACCTAAATATTCAAATATTTCCTCAATTATCCTTGATGAGCTCATTTGACTATGAAGCTGAGTATTATGCAACTTTTGATATCAATATGGATATATGGGATTAAGAAGAAATAACATTTATTTTAACCTAAATTATTAACTCCTTCGTTGCCTTTTCCCTTTCACTCTTACGTTGCAAAACAATTGTGTGAAGAATGAGGGTCGACTTCTGTATATACTAGGCATAGGAAGGAGTGAGAAGTTAACTCAAATTAGGGAGAGAATGCATGCCATTACAAATCTCCTTTTGGACTTGACTTCCCAACTCAACTGGACTTGTAACTAAACTTTGCATGTTATGGAAACTCGTCCTTGAGACTTGACATTGCATGGCATGCCAACTCAACATGAAACTCAACATGCAACTTGACATCCAACTCTACATGCAACTAGACATGCATGCAATGCAACTTGACATGCATGCAACATGCATGCATGCAACATGACTTGTCATCTTGGATTTGACCACTCAAAATCAAACTAGATATGTTGCTCGACCTTTTACAACTTGAGTTTTCCACTCAAACTAGACATTCAACTCGACTTTTATACATGGAAATTCGAATTTCATTTCATGGTGGATAATAATGTTACACATGCCAACGCACTTGATCAATACATTTACATTATTTTAATAAGGAATATTGTTTGTTTCTATCTCATAGAGGACAACCCTTGCTTAACACTCTTGTTGGTTAGAAAAAAGGGGCACATGAGTCTCCGGTAAGACAAACTAAAAGATCCACCAACTACCTAGTATATCATTTTCACAACCATTTCCCATTCCACCAACTACCTAGAATGACTTGGGTTGTAACAACCATTGCCAATTCCATTCATGGATTTTGTTAGTGGTTATCATACCACCCAATGAAAACATTATTGAATCTTTAAAATACTATACAAATTCTTGAAGAAGCTAGTATTCATAACTTCCCACAACATTATTGGTGCCTCTAAAGTTGTCAACTCTTATTTTAACTTGTATGGAGTAATTTTAGCTTACATTTGGACATCATTTATGATCGCAACTCTTAATTGTCCTTAGACTGAGATATGGGTTCCAATATGAGGTTTTATGCACTAGGGACGGGTCTCAAACAATGGATAGAGGAGAAATTGATGGAATTAGGCCATAATTAAGGTTCTTAACCTAATGATCCATTATCAAGACCTCTAACCATATCATTGAACATTTGAAGTGTATATTTGGCATATTAGAGGGATATGGATATAATCAAGAGTTTTTTTATAGTAGGGATGGGTTTCGATTCCTTAACCATAGCCAAAGGACAAAAATAAGTTCCTTACACTAGAATTGTCCATGAACATGAGCACAAACCATGAAAAATGACCTTTAGAGGTGATATTTATCCCCCAAGTGGAATATAGGTACCATTATGAGGTATTACATGCTAGGAATGGGTCTTACGATGGTATTGGTCATGGTTGAGGGTGGAAAATAAGGCCCTTTCACCCTAGATGAATCCTTTAGGGATCAAGATCCATAAAAAAAAGCATAATCCATATAGCATTTCATATATAGGTCGTCATTGTCCTTTAAGTGATATATGAGAATTATTATGACATTTGTCCATCAATTATGGGTTTCAAGGACTTAGCCACAGTTGGGGGAGAAATATTGGGAATTAAACCCTAAAAGAATATTTTTAGGCTAGTGAGAAATGATCAAGGCCTTGAATTACAACACAAGTCGTCTAAAATGTATCTTTTTCATATGAGTAGGATAAGGGTGCCATTAAGATTTTTTGTGTAATAGGGATAGGTATCAAGTCTTTAGCCATGTTTGGGGAAGGAAAACAAGGTCATTAATTCCTAAATAAATCTTATAGTTCTTATGGGAAATATTCCTCAAACCCACAAAAAACTTTAGAAATTACCTTTATCCTTCAATAGATTATGGAGTAATTTTATCTTACCTTTGGCCATCATTTATGATCATAACTCTAAATTGTCCTTAGAGTGAGATATGGGTGCCAATATGAGGTTTTAGGCACTAGGGACGGGTCTCAAATAATGGATAGGGGATAACTTGATGGAATTAGGCCATAATTAAGGTTCTTAACCTAATGAGCCATTGTCAAGACCTCTAACCATAAAATTGAACATTTTAAGTGTATCTTTGGCATATAAGAGGGATATGGATGAAATCAATATTTTTTGTATAGTAGGCATGGGTATCGATTCCTTAACCATAGACAAGGGACGGAAATAAGTTCCTTACACCATAAAGGGATCTATGTAGGTCATTGCCCATGAACATGAGCACAAACGATGACAAAGGACCTTTAAAGGTGATATTTATCCCCGAAGTGGAATATAGGTACCATTATGAGGTCTGAGATGTTACGAATGGGCCTTAAGTTGGTATTGGTCATGGTTGAGAGAGGAAAATAATTCCCTTTCACCATAGATGAATCCTTTACGGATCAATAACCATAAGAAAAACCATAATCCATATAACATTTTGTATATAGGTCATCATTGTCCTTTAAGTGAGATATGAGAATCATTATGACATTTGTGCATCAATTATGGGTTTCAAGGACTTAGCCACAGTTGGGGGAGAAATATTGGGAATTAAACCCTAAAATAATATTTTTGGGCTAGTGGGCAATGATCAAGGCCTTGAATTACAACATAACTCGTCTAAAATGTATCTTTTTCATATGAGTAGGATAAGGGTGCCATTAGTATTTGTTTTTTAATACGGATAGGTATCAAGGCCTTAACCATGATTGGGGAAGAAAAACAAGGTCATTAATTCCTAAATGAATCTTATAGTTCTTATGGGAAATATTCCCCAAACCCACAAAAACCTTTAGAAAGTACCTTTGTCCTTCAATATGATATGGAGTAATTTTATCTTACCTTTGGCCATCATTTATGATCATAACTCTCAATTGTCCTTAGAGTGAGATATGGGTTCAAATTTGAGGTTTTATGCACTAGGGACGAGTCTCAAACAATGGACAGGGGACAAATTAATGCAATTGAACATTTTAAGTGTATCTTTGGCATATAAGAGGGATATGGATGCAATCAAGAGTTTTTGTATAGTAGGGATGGTTCTCGATTCCTTAACCATAGCCAATGGATGAAAATAAATTCCTCACACCATAAAGGGATCAATGTGGGTCATTGTCCATGAACATGGGCGCAAACCATGACAAATGACATTTAGAGGTAATATTTATCCCCCAAGTGGAATATAGGTACTTGTAACATCCCCAACCACCAACAGGTCAGGCAATGCCACTACTCAACTCTTATACCAATTTGTAACATCCTTGGCCATCAACCCCACTGTCGGTCAATGCTACTACGCATAACATTCACATGCATACATACATATACATATACATATATATATAACATGCATATTTAATGAAATTAAACCAAACAATACAAAGTAACTGAAGAATTACTGCTAACATACATAATTAATGGAAAAAAACTGTAATTCATACTTGCAACGGAATACATGATAACATTTCAAAGACACAGACATGCATCACATATAAATTAAGTACATAATTAATACTTATCTTTAAACTGGAGTAATTCCACCAACTACGAGTAGACCTTCTACGAACCTCCCAACCTTATACCACGTTGCTCAACACACTCAGCAGTGAGTCACTCTTGAGCTGGGACTAAGCTCCACCCAAGGCAACTGAATCCTAGACTAGGCTGAGGTTACAAGAAAACTACATAATGCAACTGGAAGGATTCTCTCTAGGAGCCTTCTTATGCTTACTACTCACAAAATCTCATTCCCCACATGCATGTTCCACCCGGGAGTATACACCTTCACAAGAACAGTCCATCAGTTTCTTCACCTCCCTCTTTGGGTCTCGGTAATAGGTCGGATCAAGAATTCTCAAGGCTCTGTAGCTGGTGTTGGACTCTCTCTGGGAGAAAACCACTTCCCAACTAACTCTCTCACCTGGAGAGAGTTTCTCACAGGCCTGACAACCCACCTCTTCTACCACAGGAATGACAACCCACTTCTTCAGCACACTCCTCGACTCAGCTCCAGCCAGATGAGGACAATAGAAGCGGTTCAACCCCCATTCATAGAGGGATGATAGTAGAAACAATAAATGGGCATGGCACTGCAAGCGGCAAAATCCCACACTAAAAAATGACATAGATAAGGTGATTACCCAGGTGTCGGGTTCCTCATAAAACACAGAATGACTCACGGATTTTGGGTTTCAGGATGCGTGACAATAAAATTATGCAGAGGTCGATGATGGAGGCCAAATGCAAAGACCAGGCGGAATTCAGGGGAATACACCGATCGACTTCACGGTTCTAGTTTTTAGGAATGTGTGGTTGTGCCGAGGTTCCACGCAAAGGAAAAATGGTTCAAACAGACGATCAGTCCATGGGTTTTTCCCACTGGTTTCAAGGTGCAGGGAAAGAAGAACGTAGAGGTCGATCACACAGATCTCACGGTTTCAGATGTAGGATCGAGAAACTGGTTGAACGAACCCCCAACTCACCTGACGCTTCAAATTTTAACTGCATGCACCCAAGTCGACACTTGTATTCCTGGAGCTTCATGCATTACCTTTGGCACACATTGCCATTCCCAGGACTTAGGATAAAAACATGTCTTTCACATGGCTTTGGAATAATAATAAATTATTATTCTCAAGGAATTAAGCTCCTAATATTAGCCCCTCTTTCCAACCTTTCAACCCCTTTTCCCTTACCCACCCTGTTGAATCTTAGTCCCCCATCACTCTTTCTTCATGGTTGGTCTGCATGCAGCGATGTTTTATATTTTATTAATGATCTGCATGATTACATATACAAAATTAGGCTCATGGCCTTATGAATCTAGGCTCTCCGACCTAATAAACACATAATCCCACCAACTTATATACACTTGGCTCACCATCCTACAAAACATGTTTACAATTCATAAATAAAACTGGGTCACTATCGAGGGATATTACAATCCCCTCCCCTTATTTTTTCATTTTCCTCAGTGCAACTCTTCACATAACATCAACAAGATTTCCAAAATCTACAAAAAGATGCGGGTATTCTGCCCACACAACATCCTCATGATCCCATGTTGCATCCCTAGGACCGTACCAGGTCCACTAGACCTTTATAATCCCTATGGCTCGATTATGGAGTTGTTTTCTCTTCTAATCCAATATGCGCACCAGATGCACTTGCAAGACACCTTCTTGCTCCACCTGAATCATATTCCAATCAATTACATGATTAACATCAGGTATATATTTCTTAATCAATGAAATATGAAACACATTATGTAAGTCATGGATGCAGGTAATGCAAGCATATATGCAATGTATATATATGTATATACAGACAATTCTATTAACATTATAACCTGTATACAACATAAACTAAATAGAGAATTGTACTTATCTTTTGATTGAGAAGACCTTCCACATCAACATGGTCTAGGCCAAGGTACCAAACCTCAACAGCACTCCAACCAATGGTCTCTCATTCCCCACATGCATGTCCCACCCCAGGAGTGTACACCTTCACTGTAACATAGTCCATCAGTGGCTACACCTCCCTTTCCTTGGGCTTTAGCAATAGGTCGAACTGGAAGTCTCAGAGCACCATGGCTCAAGGAGTTCCAACTGCCCTCAGAGGTCTCCAATCAACATCTTCTCGAGATACTCTTTGTATTCAACATTCTAACTTTAATCAACATCATCTCATCTACATCACTCACAAGCAGTTATCATGAGAAAACATAAAAGAATTTATTTAGAAACTCAAACTTAGTTCAAAGGGAATTCATCTTTTCCCCAAAACATGAAATTCTATTTCATAATTCATCTTGGTTTTTTCCATATTATGAATGCAGCCATCCTTGTGGTTTTCCACAGGCACCAAATTGCATACCATTTTTCCTGTAATGCTTCATCTTCCATACAACCAACAAATTGTCAGTATTTTCTGTACATCATAATTCAACATGTGCAACACCTTATGCAATGATCTTAGAATTGCCTGGACCTAGAAATTCAATCACAATTACCAAAAATTTAACCAAATAGAATGACTCATCATTCTATGCATATGCATGTTCATAATTAATAACAATAAGTTTATTATTTCAATTTTCTGAACATAAATGTTTTTGTAGTCTCTATTCATGTGACTACCTGGCTTTCATCTTTCCTTTTGCAATGTTTAACAATTCCTGAAATGTTCTCAACTTTATGAGTTAGAAACATTTCATCCATTAGTATTATTACTTCCATGCCAAAAACATATATACATGCACTCACAAAATGCATTCAACAAAGTGCTTTTAAGTATACAATTCCATCATGTATGAGTGCAACTCTGCCCCTTACTAGACATGAGTACAACTCTCAATCCCTATTTATTCAGTGCACCTTGAATTGAAATACATAATGCTATTTACCTCAGTCATGTATCTCACCATCCATAAGTTGGAATTCTGGCCAATGTGTCGACACATTCTCCACACACTTCCTATTGTCTTCCCAATTAATTGGATGCCTTCCTTTTCTACCCGAACACTACACCAAGAATATAATTATGTGGTGTTCATTAGTGTTAGAAAAAAGGTTGCAGCCCAAGTTTTATTTAAAGGTAGGAAGCTTTTAGTACCTGTGTGGGTCATAACCTTTCCATATCCATACCTTGCCATATGCAACCAGGTCCCAGTCTCATACATGACTAGATTACTGGCATTCATTCCTATAACAAGTTCTTATCTTTTAATTCTTTGTTTATTACCCCATAACCAAATTAACATGACATTCTACTATGTCAATGTGTGCATTCAGAAGATAAAAATCTTTGAATTAATACAGGCCTCCATCCTTTACCACATCCAGAGGTATGCACTCAATAATATAATCATGTGTTTTTATATAATAATTCTTGCTAAGGAAATTCTTACCTAAATTTCCTTTCAACAATTATGCAAAAAGAGTAATAAAACTCATACCTGCATGACTACCATTAATAAATTTTATACTACATGAATGTTTGATGGAAGTAGAATCTTTCATGCTTCTTTTATCAAACCTATAACCAACACTTTAGCTTTACGTTTCTTCTCTCCTTATGTAGCAACATCATCAACAACACTTGCAAATATGCAAGCATCCTTTCCTCTGGCTGACCCAACAAGCCATAACATACTTGCTGTCACAGAAATTTAAGCAACTTCTTTCCCATGTGCAAATTTTCCTTGTTGATTCCAGAAGTATTCAATTCTTCCCGGATTCCTGAATCTTCTTGTGCTCTCATTGTAGTCACTGTACATGACTATTTTTGTCCTGGGCACTTTCTAGGCAAATCACTCTTAGTTTCCTTTTCATTTATAGTCCCAAACTAAGCTCATATTAACCTTAATCTTTCGTTAATTTCCTGGGTCCAACCATTCTAATCTCGTACTTGGATGAATCAAATTCCACACCAAGTTGTTTTATAGACTCTGAATTCTTCAACATCCAGTTACTCTTTAGGAATGGACTTATTCATCCCTTTCCCGATGAAATACTTTAGTACTTGAGGTTTTCTTGTACTCTCTGCTTCTCTTTTGCTAGCTGGACATCTATATCATGATTTCCTCTTCCATTATATTAGGATGTTCATGGACTTGACTCCATCCAAGAGTTTTTCTTTGTCTACTTTGCATACTTGTCATCACATATTATGTTGATTATTATTTTTTAGGATTCCACTATTATTTGGATTCCTTTGATTCATCTTCTGCATGAACGAATTATAATTCCCTAAAACCTTCCTTCCTTATTCCCATTCTTTGCGTCTCCATACGAACTTATGGTTCATGCATTATCATGTATTGCAAATGGATTTCTCCACCTAGAATTCACATTTGATGTGAAAGGCTTGTCACCTAGACTGTCTTCCCCAAACAAGAATCCCATTTAGGGTTTCCATGATGCTTATCGAACCCAACATCTGATCCCATGAATTTTGAAAAATCTCAAATGTAGAATAAAGAATTTTCCTTGTCCTTCTTCTCTGATGCACTTCTTTTGCAACGATCTATTTTCTTTGAGCTAATGGCTCTTAGATCTTTGTTGGAACCTATCATAAGATTCCCAGGTCTTCAATACCTCCCTGATGCAGGTTCGAACCAGACAAAACCCACGGGCTTCCTTCCTAACCCCTTTTTCCTTCTTTAACATAGTTTTCGGGCACTAGCCCCCATTTTCCTTGGGCCCTTAATTCTCACTGGACCACAACTATGGTCAAGTGCTAAATCAATAGGTGCTTACTCGAGCCTTTGGCTTCAAGAATTTTCAAACACAACACAACAATCTCTCGGAGTTCTGGATTACCGAACACACGAAGTAGAGTGGATCAACATTCCACGTCTACCCAACAACCAACGACTGACACTCACTATGGAACGTCATGCGTCTGAGTTTTGAGATTTCAGGACTTCAGAGATTCGAGACTTCAAGACTTCGATTTTTGGAATATTTCCCGCTTGCTTCCCTTTCAATATCCCAAATTTTAAACTTTTGTCTTCTTTATCATCCGAGCCCACATAGTACAGTCGTCACCAACGAAGGTGATGGCATGTGGTACACATAGAAAGGTCCATGTCACCCCAGGTGACGTCATCAGGCCCCACCACATCTACCCTTTCACTTTGAAACTTCGGGCTTTGGGAGTTTCAACTCCTCTACACTCACTTTTTCTCAGAGCACTTTCTCCCAGAGTTCACGATCTACTGAAGTGTGTCCTCCTGCATGATCAATGGCTATGAGTGAATTCGACACTTCGGGCTTCAGGAGTTTCAAACTCACAGCACTTGCCTCCTCAGGAAGTACTTCCACCCGAAGTACACGATCTCTTGACGCATGTCCTTCACAACGGACGATTGTGATTTACTTCAGCCTTCGAGACTTCGGGAATTTGTCACACTCCACACTTGCAATTATCAAAGTGAATTTATCCAAAGTCTCAAATATTCTGACACACATCTCTCGACTACCGATGGCTTGGATCTTCTTCGGCCTTCAAGTATTCAGAAATTTCATATCTTCCCCAACCACAAACTTCTGAAGTGGTTCACTCCGGAGTTATGGATCTTTCGACACCTGTCAGCCTTGGCGATGGATGGTCCCTAATTACTTCGGGACTTCGGTGAATCAATTCTCCTGTGCACACAAGGTTAAGTCTTGTGCACTTACCTTCGGATCCAACAATTGTTGTTCCTTCGCGCTCAGATCCAACGGATGGGATATGTTCCTCCTTAGTGCTATCATTTTCTTTCCTAGACATGGATATAATGGTCCAAGCTCCTCCCCACAACATATCTAATGACTTTTGTCGCTCCTCCTCCTGATATTTTGACTCCTTTTGACTTGGAAGAGTCTGTGTATATTCAAAGGTTTCGACCTTTGAAATTTCTACTGCGAACCGAACTATATTAGGTCTCGGTTGCATCTCTGCTAATGATATCCCTCCTGAGATTTGGGACTTGGAATAAGTCTGAGTCCTACACACTCCTTGCATTATCTCTTCTGAGATTTTTCGATTTACTCAGTATCCTAAGGGTCTCGACCCTTCTATTTCCTTTCAAAGGAAAAATTTATGCCCTCCTAGCAACCTTCTGATCAAAGCACACCTTGCTAAGCATTTTCTATAGAGTGTTCAACAACTCTGTGAGTTTCTTCCTCTGATACTCTTCTCCCTAAAATCGACAAAGATTTCTCTCTATGCACACTTTCACTCGCTCAATGCCCTCCTGGCAGAGCCCTACAAAGTTCTCAATGACTCTATCTCTTTCTTAACTCAACACGGAGTTATTCTTGTGCACTCCTTGCACTTATGTCGATGAAGGTTCAACAATATCTCTCCTGAGCTTCTCTAAGTTTAAATCACCTCTGTCAATTCACTCCTTGCAGACAATGTGCACTCCTTATGGAAAATGTACACTCCTTGCACTCACAACTCACATGAGAGAAACAATTGAAACCTATTTGTTACTTCACCGGCTCACACATTACTCTATGGTCCAACACCACTTTTGTCATGGTTTTACAATACCACTAATCCTCCTGAGCTTCTTAACATGGCCAAGGTAACATCTTGGCACTCGGGAATGTTTCTGAGGTCCAAAATTGGTTCCTCCAGACACAATTTCCACTTGAAAATTCGGGTCCAATGACCACTTATCCAACTCATCCAGGTTCAACGTTAAAACATTAGCTCTAAAATTGAATTTTGTCTACTTCATCAACAATTCTTTTGAAAATTCTGCTTCAATTTCCACTAACATGGCCCATCCAGGCTCAATGTTGAAATCCTTGGATCTAATACCAATTTGTAACATCCCCAACCACCAAAAGGTCGGGCAATGCCACTACTCAGCTCTTATACCAATTTGTAACATCCCCGGCCATCAACCCCATTGTTGAGCAATGCTACTATGAAAAACATTCACATACATATATATGTAACATGCATATTTAATGAAATTTAACCAAACAATACAAAGTAACTGCAAAATTATTGCTAGCATACAGAATTAATGGAAAACAATCGTAATTCATATTTGCAATGGAATGCATGATAACATTTCAAAGACACAGATGTGCATCACATATAAATTAAGCACATAATTAATACTTATCTTTAAACTGGAGTAATTCCACCAACTACGTGTAGACCTTCCACGAACCTCTCATCCTTAGAGCATGCTGCTCATCACGCTCAACAAGGGGTCACCCCCGAGTTGGGACTAAGGTCCACCCAAGGCAAGGGAATCCTAGACTAGGCTGAGGTTACAGGAAAACTGCACAATGCAACTAGAAGGATTCTCTCCAACAGCCTTCTTACACCCACTACTCACGGAATCTCAATCCCCACATGTTTGTTCCACCTGGGAGTATACACCTTAACAAGCACAGTCCATCAGTTGCTTCACCTCCCTCTCTGGGTATCGACAACTAGATGGATCAGGAATTCTTAGAGCTCTGTATCTAGTGTTCGACTCTCTCTAGGATAAAACCACTTCCCAGCAGACTCTCTCACCTGGAGAGAGATTCTCACAAGCCTGACAACCTGCCTCTTCTACTACGGGCCTGAAAACCCGCTTCTTCAGCACACTCCTCGACAATAGAAACAATTCATCACCCATTCACATAGGGATGACATTAGAAACATCAGATGGGCATGGCACCATAGGAGGCAATATCCCATGCTAAAATGAAACAGGACTAAGGCGATTACCCAGGTGTTGGGTTCCTCAGAAAACACAAAAAGGCTCACGGATTTCGGGTTTCAGGATGCGTGACAAGAAAATTATGTAGAGGTCGATGATGGAGGCCAAACGCAGAGACCAGATGAAATTCACGGGAATACACTGGTCGACTTCATGGTTCTAGTTTTTCAGGAATGCGTGGTTGTGTCGAGGTTCGACACAGAGGAAAAATGGTTCAGATGGAGGATCAGTCCATGGTTTTTTCCCACTGGTTTCAAGGTGCAGGGCAAGAAAAACGCATAGGTCGATCATAGAGATATCACGGTTTTAGACAAAGGATCAAGAAACTGGTAGAATGAACCCCCAACTCAGTTGATGCTTCAGCTTTTAACTCCATGCGCCCAGTTCGACACTTGTCTTCCTGGAGCTACATGTGTTCCCTTTGGCACACATTGCCTTTCCCAAGACTTAGGATAAAAACATATCTTTCACACAGCTTTGGAATAATAATAAATTATTATTCTCAAGGACTTAAGCACTTGAGCTTAGCCCCTCTTTCCAACCTTTCATCCCCTTTTCCCTTACCCACCCTGTGGAAGCTTAGTCCCCCATCACTCTTTCTTGATGGTTAGTCTGCACGTAATGATGGTTTATATTTTATTAATGATCTGCATGATTACACATACAAAATCAAGCTCATGGCCTTAATCATCTAAGCTCTCCGGCCTAATAAACACATAATCCCACCAACTTATATACACTTGGCTCACCATACTACAAAAGATGTTTACAATTCATAAATAAAACAGGGGCACTACCGGGGGATATTACACTACCATTATGAGGTCTTACATGCTAGGGATGGGTCTTAAGCTGATATTGGTCATGGTTGAGGGAGGAAAATAAGGCCCTTTCACCCTAGATGAATCCTTTAGGGATCAAGAGCCATAAAAAACACCATAATCCATATAACATTTCATATATAGGTCATAATTTTCCTTTAAGTTAGATATGAAAATCATTATGACATTTGTGCATCAATTATGGGTTTCAAGGACTTAGCGATAGTTGGGGGAGAAATATTGGGAACTAAACCCTAAAAGAATATTTTTGGGCTAGTGGGAAATGATCAAGGCCTTGAATTACAACACAAGTTGTCTAAAATGTATATTTTGCATATGAGTGGGATAAGGGTTTCATTAGGATTTTTTTTGTAATAGGGATAGGTAACCATGATTGGGGAAGGAAAACAAGGTCATTAATTCTTAAATGAGACTTATAGTTCTTATGGGAAATATTCCTCAAACCCACAAAAACCTTTAGAAAGTACCTTTTTCCTTCAATAGGATATGAGTACCATTCAGAGGTTTTATGATCCATGTCTATATCAATGGCCACCCTCCTATCCCAACTAGCTCTAAACAGACTTTTGGAAATTTACTATTTTTAGCAGTTTTTGGGTTTCTAATCTTTCGGGGCCATTTTGAGGGCCTGAATAAAGGATTTTTGGGATAGAGAACCTCTATGATTTCTAAAGGATCTAATTGAACCCCAACAATGAATATCCTCAATGATACCTTTCCAACGAGATATAGTGCGCCCTAAACATAGATCATATGCAAAAGTTACGCCCCCAGTAAGATTATACACCAAACTACCCAAAACGAGGTCCACAAAACTGTTGGATTTCCATCTTCTAGTGTTAGGGTTTTCGATTTTCTTTATGTTAAAAAGGAATTTAGAGCCTCATTGTAATCATATTCTTACGAATGTGAGTATCCATCACATCTCTTCTCAGAGATAAGATGCTACCATTCTAGCGAGTCTTTCACTCTATATTTCTATAGTTTGTACATTTCGCTCATTAATAGAAATTGTGCATTACTATATCTTTGTGTTTAAGGTTGCATCTATGATATATTTTTTTTATATTATTGGATATATTATATATCTTTTTACATTTCTTAATTATATCTCTGCTCTCATTTCATGCCAAAAATAATCTAGATCAGTGGTATCAGAGGAGGTTGCTCTTGATCATTTTTTTCAGTGCATGTCCCCGACAAGGTCTGAGTATAGCAAGTTGGGTCTCTATCTTGTATCTCTTTAGAAAAATCACTCTCGCACACCTAAGAAACCCTGCATGGAGGAAGAAAATAAAAATGACAGAGAATTTGATTATATTAATCTGTTGCTTGAGCAAGCTCTGACGTGACAGAGGGACGAAATGATGGAGAATTTTTCCCACCTCCTTCAACGCCTATCAATAACAACAAGAGCGTCTTCATCAAGTGACCACTTTGGAGGAACCTCACCTTTCAAGGTACAATTTAATTTTGATATTCCGATATTTGAAGGACACATAGATGCAAATGGCCTAGAAAA
Source organism: Picea sitchensis (assembly GCA_010110895.2). Taxonomy (NCBI): domain Eukaryota; kingdom Viridiplantae; phylum Streptophyta; class Pinopsida; order Pinales; family Pinaceae; genus Picea; species Picea sitchensis. Next base: position 52,176 of record SNQJ01S0068169.1, on the reverse strand, counting down.
ATGGTTAAATCTGCTAGAAGGTTATTTCTCTATTCATAATTTCTTCGATAGGGAAAAGATCACCTTCGCACTACTTAAGGATCTCACCCATGTAAAACATTTGTGGGAAAATTTCTAGGAGAAAAGTTCCACAAAGGAGTTTAGAATATATGGGGCTAATCCCACTTGGTATTTTTTTTTGGATGCGACCAAGGAGCAATATTACCCTGTTGGTAACTATGCCTACCAGTACATGAGATGGACCACACTGTGGAAAGAGAGGGGCCAAGTAGTGTCAGAGTTCACCAATACCTTCCATACCTTGCGCACCAAGTTGGGTATCAAAGACTCTGAGTGACATCTGGTTCTAAAATACCATGGGGCTCGACACATATACATCCAAACTGAAATGGATTTTTTGGACAACTCATCACTAGGTGCTTCTTATCGATATGTTGTTAAAATCAAGCAGAAATTTAAGCACCAAACCAAGCATGAGTTCAGGTCTACAAATACAAAGCAACCAAAGTATGGTAAAGACTGTCCTAACAACCAACCTTCAGAAAACCATTCCAAGCCATAGGAAAAGTAGGGTAATAGAAAGACGAAGAAGGACACTAGATAATGGTGTGATTTCCACAAAATCCCCTAGCCAACATCAATGAATCGCGATCAAAAAATTCATTGGTGGCCGAGATCAAAGACAAGGATCTAAACCCTAATTCGGAATCTGATTCAAAAAATATTGGTAGAAGACATATCATCGACATAGGCCCCACTTTTATTGTCGTGACCGCATAAATTCAACCAAAAGAACAAACAGATCCTGAAAAGGGGGAGAACATTTTTCATTCACATAGGTTGGTGAAGGGGACCCTACTACATTTTGTTGTTGATATCGGAAGACAAAAGAACCTCATCTCAACAAAGGTTGTCAAACAATTGGGATTTTTGACAACACCACAACCATAGCCATACAACATTGGGTGGCTTCACCAGGGATGTGATATTCATGTCATCCAATAGTGTCGATTTCCATATGACATCCATCCCTTCAAGGATGAAGTATTATGTGATGTTGCCCCGCTGGATGTCTATGATGTTCTCTTGGGCCATCCATATATGTGGAAGTGCCATGTTATTTATGAGTCTCGACCCCATAGTGTCATTGTTAATTGGGGTTTCACATCTACAAGATACCAAAGGTAGTTCTGACTACTATCCCACCTAAACAGTGTCGCAAGGTAGTATCTCATACTACAAAATTCAGCGTCTTCACAATATGTTCAAAAGGTGAACAGAAGGACACTACAACCATTGCAGCCTCATTCCAAGAACCTTCTATACAACAGAATCAGGTCGACAAGATTGAAACAAAGCATAAATATTCCTTATGCACACATGCATCTCATGTAGCCAAACTGGTTAAAAAGGTCCAACCCTTCCAGCCATAGGTTCATGAAAACCTTCATCAAGCTAAGTAGCACAAATTCTCCAGCAAGGAAAGTAGCTCATCAAGATGCAGATTCAGTAAAAATGTTTTCCTCTCCCCTGGTAACTCAACACAATGGATACCATTTCTTCCTAAGGAGGTAGGATTGGTCTAGGTGGATATTTATGGCCACCCACCTATCCCTACTGGCTCCAAACAGTCTTATGACAATTTACTATTTTTAGCATTTTTTCGGTTCCTAAACTTTCGGGGCCATTTTGAGGGCTTGAATGAAGGTTTTTCGGGATAGAGAACCTCAATGATATCCAAAGGCTTTGATTGAGCTGTCAAAATGAATATCCTCGATGGTACCTTTCCAACGAGATATTGTGCTGATATGGATTATTTTTAGCACAAAATGAGAGTGGAGATATAATAAAGAAATGTATAGAGATATCTCAAATATCCAATAATATAACAAAATAGTATCAAAGACTCAAACATAAACACAGATATACAGTAATACAATTTTCTCTTAATGAGAGAAAAAGTACAAAGAGTATAAAAATACAAAGTGAAAGACTCGCTAGAATGGTGGCAGCTTATCTCTGAGAAGAGATGTGTCCACTACTCACATTCGCAAGAAGATGACTTTACAATGAGGCTCCAAAGGCCTTTTTATCATAAATAAAATCCAAAACCCTAACCTCAAAAGATGAAAAGCCAACAATTTTGTGGACCCTGTTTTAGGTAGTTTGGTAACTTCCCGGGGGCGTAACTTTGGCATACAATCTCTCTTTGGGGTGCACGATAGCTCGCTGGAAAGGTATTGTAGAGGAGATTCATTTTGGGGGATCAATCAAAGACTTTGGCTATTATTTATAATATATATCCTGAAAAACCTTCATTTAGGCCCTCAAAATGGCCCCATAAGTTAAAAACTGCTAAAAATAGTAAATTACCAAAATTACCAGAAAATTGTTTTGAGCGAGTTGGAAAAGGTGGATGGCCACTGATATCCACATGGATCAATCCTCCCTCCTTAGGAAGAAATTGTATCCATTTTGTTGAGTTCCAGGAGGAGAGGGAAAATCATTTGTTGAATCTGCATCTTGATGACCTGCTTGCCTTGTTGGAGAATTTGTGTTGCTTAACTTGTCGAAGGTTGTCACGAACCTGTGGCTGGAAGGGTTGGACCTTTTTAACCAGTTTGGCTACATGAGATGCCTGTGTGAAGAATAAATCTTTACACTTTGTTGCAATCTTTTCAACCTGCTTCTGTTGGATATAAGGTGCTTGGGTCGAGGTTGTAGTGGTTGCAGTATCCTTATGTTCACCTTTTGAATAGATTGTGAAGAAGCTGAATTTTGTAGTATGAGATAATACCTTGCGACATTTTTTAGGTGAGACAGTAGTTGGAACTACCTCTGGTATCTTGTAGAGATGACCCCCCATAGTAACAATGACACTACGGGGTCGAGACTGATAGATAGCATGGCACTTCCACATATATGGTTTGCCCAAGAGAACATCACATAAATCCAATGGGGAAACATCACATAATACCTCATCCTTGAAGGGTTCTATGTCGTATGACAATACACACTACTTGCTGACATGAAGATCTCATCTCTGGCGAAGCCACCCAATGTTATATGGTTGTGGGTGTGGTGTTTTTGACAATCCCAACTATTTGATGACCTCTGATGAGATGAGGTTATTTTGGCTTCCTCTATCAACAATAAAATGCAGTAAGCTCCCATTCAAACACATTTGTGAAAGAAAAAGGCGCTCCCCCTCTTCAAGATCCATGGGTTCTTCTGGTTGAATTGTTGTGGTCGCAATAATAGTAGTGGGGTCTGTGTCAATGATATGTCTTCTATCAATATTTTATGAATTCGATTTTGAATTAGGGTTTGGCTCCTTGTCTTTGATATTAGATACCAATAACTATTTTGAGCGACATTCATTAGTGTTGTGCTAGGGGATTTTGTGGAAATCACACCATTTTCCGGTGTCCTTCTCCATCTTTCCGCGACCCTTTTTTTCTTGTGGCTTGGACTGGTTTTCAGGAGAATGTTTGTTAGGGTCGTCTTTTATCATACTTTGGTTGTTGCAGATTTGCAGACCCAAACTCCCGTTTTTTCTGGTGCTCAAATTTCTGCTCAATTTTAACAACATATCAATAAGCAACACTGAGTGATGAGATATCCAGAAAATCCATTTAAGTTTGGATGTATCTATGTAGAGCCCCATGGTATTTCATAACCAAATTTCATTCGGAGTATTTGATACCAAAATTGGTGTGCAAGGTATGGAAGGTATTTGTGAATTCTGTAACTGCTTGGCTCTTTTCTTGCTCCATTGTGGTCCATCTCATGTATTGGTCCTCATAGTTGCCAACAGGGTAATATTGTTCCTTTACCTCATCCACAAAAAAATACCAAGTGGGCTCAACCCCATATATTCTAGACTCCTCTGTGGAAATTTTCTCTAAGTAAGTTTCCCACCAATGTTTGATATGGGGGAGATTCTTAAGGAGTGCGAAGGTGATATTTTCCCAATCGCGGAAATTATGAATAGAGAAATAACCTTCTAGTATATTTAACCATTTTTCTAGGGAATCTGCATCTATCTGACCTTCAAATACAAGAATTTCAAAATTAATGTGTACCTTGAAAGGCGAGGTGCCTCCAAATTCACTGCTTAATGAATATGTTCCTACTACTATCAGCAAGCATTGAAGGATGTGGGAAAAATTCTCCATCATTTCGTCCTTCTGTCGCGTGAGAGCTTGCTCAAGCAACAAATTGATAGAATATTTTTCTCCATAATTTTTATTTTCTTCTTCCATGAAGGTTTTCTTGGGCGTGCGAGAGCGATTGTCCTCAATAGACACAATATTGAGACCCAACTTGCTATACTCATACCTTTTCGGGGACATGCACTGAAAAACAATCAAGAGCAGCCTCCTCTGATACCACTGATCCGGATTATTTTTGACACAAAATGAGAGTGGAGATATAATAAAGAAATGTACATAGATATCTTAGATATCCAATAATATAACATAAATGTATCATAGACACAACCATAAACACAAAGATACAGTAATACAATTTTCTATTAATGAGGGAAAATGTACAAAGACTGTAAAAATACAGAGTGAAAGACTCGTTATAATGGTGGCAGCTTATCTCTTAAAAGAGATGGGTTTTCTACTCGCATTTGAAAGAATATTATTTTACAATGACGCTCCAAATTCACTTTTATCATAAGGAAAATCCAAAACCCTAACCCTAGAATATGAAAATCCAACAGTTTTGTGGAACCCGTTTTGGGTAGTTTGGTGTATCAACTTCCCAGGGGCGTAACTTTGGCATACGATCTTTGTTTGGAGCGCACGATATCTCATTGGAAAGGCATCGTCGAGGAGATTAATTTTGGGGGATAAATTAGAGCATTTTTATATCATTGAGAAGCTCGATCCTGAAAAGCCTTCATTTAGGACCTAAAAATGGCCCCGAAAGTTAAAAACTGCTAAAAATAGTAAATTACCAAAATTGCCAGAAAATTGTTTTGAGACAATTGGAAATGGTGGGTAGCCACAGATATCCACCTAGATCACGTGTGCCCCAAATGAATATCGTATGCCAAAGTTACACCCCTAAGAAAATGATACACCAAACTACCCAAAACGGGGTCCAAAAAACTGTTGGCTTTTCATCTTCTAGGGTTAGGGTTTTGGATTTTTTGTATCTTAAAAAGGCCTTTAGAGCCTCATTGTAATCATATTCTTGCGAATGTGATTATCTGTCACATCTCTTCTTAGAGATAATCTACCACCATTCTAGCGAGTCTTTCACTATGTATTTCCACAGTTTTGTACATTTCGCTCATTAATAGAAATTATGTATTACTATATCTCTGTGTTTATGGTTGCATCTCTTATATATTTCTGTGATATTATTGGATATCTGAGATATCTATGTACATTTATTTATTATATCTCTACTCTCATTTCATTCCAAAAATAATCTGGATCATATTACAAACAAGAGACAGATCTCAAGTATTCGACCCAAAATTAAGATTCGATGGCCTTAGTCCCTAAATTATGCCTCAAGCCACCATGAAAACCTAGATCATAGGCCTCTTGGTGAGATATGGGAATCATTAATATATTTTGTGTACCATGCATGGGTCTCAAGGCCTTGACCATGGTCAATGAATGAAAAAAAATGATTGTAGGATCTCAATTAGTCTCCTAGGGTTCATACTCCATGAATGACACTTTGATCCACCACAAAAACCATCTATATGGAATAGTTGACATCCAAATGAGATATGGGAGCTATTATAAATTTTTCAAAAGAAATAATGGACGGGTTTTAAGACCTAAACAATGGTCATGGGAGAAAATAAAGGATATTAAGACATTAATAAAGATTTTAAAGATGACTAACCATGAAAAGGCCCTTGAACCACTATAGAGGGTGTTTAGATGGGATGTTTGGAATTTGATTGAGATATGTGTTCCATTAGAAGATTTTGTGCACCATGGATGGGTCTCAAGGTATTGACCATGATAATAGGAGGAAATAATAGTCCTCAATTACTATATAAATATTTCAATATCTATTCCATGAACAGTGACTCAAAGCACCAAGGATAAACACCAATCATGTCTTAGGTACTAAAATATGTTGTTATGGTTCATGGACCATGTATAGGTCTAAAAACATCACACAAGACATGTATTTGGAATTTATACCCCACAAGCACATATGGACGCCATTAAGAGGTATTTCACACTAGGGATTGGTATTAGAGACCTGCCCATGGTCTAAGGATAACCATTAGGACCTAAAAAAATAATTTTAGGGATCATACTCAGGTTTCCCACCTCATCGTTTTAGGATATGAATCCAAGTGATGAAAATGTTGTTATCATCCAACTTACTCATAATTGTGAATGATTTGTTTACACGAATATTCTCCTTCTCCTTGCGTATTACATAGATAGATTAAGACTTTACTTTTTAATTGTAAAATCCTCCTATCTTGACATAGTTTAATGCTTTAATGATTGTATTATATTCATTTATTAATAAAGTAACTTGCACTTGGACTCTTCCATGCCCACTTAGGGGATTTTGAACCGAATTTGTTTCACTCAAAATTAGCATAAAACTAAGTTTGAAATAGAGGACCTTTGATAGAAAACAAAAAATAACTTTGTTAATCGCTTAGCAGAGTTCCAATGTGGTTAATTCAATTAGGAGAGGTGATGATTTCATTTTATCATTTTAGATATCTCACATATTATTACAATCCTGGATAACTATATATCTTATTCAATTGACTGAAGGTACAACCAAACAAGTCCCTGTCAGATATTTCATCCTTGATTGAGGGAAGCTCAGGACAAATAGTCGAGGAAAATGTGACTGCATCTAGTAGATCATATGATACGTGAACAAGGACCACTAAAGGTGAAAAGGTTAGAATAAAATTCCATAGAGGCATGGAATTTTTCCTTGCCGAAGGAGGATCATGCTCTTATAATGATGAGAGCATAGGAGACATAGAGGTTCCACTCAGGTACAAGCATCTGGTGAAACAATGGGTACCTAAGGAATTTCCTCTGTTAGACATTGACTTCATTGTCAATAATAGGATGTATCGCATTGCACCATCCTCCTTGCATGGTCTGGGGCTATTTTCCATGGATGGAATAATTGTAAAATACAATATAGTAATTGAATTCATGGACTATGTCAGACCGTGTTACAATTATAACGATTGGATACGGGTGGTCCAATACATGAGAAGTATGTGAATATATGCACTTGCTTTAAATTATATACAACTAATAAACAAAGATAAAAATAAGGGAGCCACTATCTATATTGATGGAAGGCCTAAAACTTCAGGTAATATCACAGGTTTTATAAACAACACATAACCTGAGACAATGCACAAGTAACGAAAGTTCATATATGAGAGACGGGAAGGGAACCGGGTAGTCATGTGCGCGATAAAAGAGATAGATCTCAAGGAAGAGTTATTAGTGGGTTACTGTCTAAATCAAATAGAAACATCGAATAATAGTGTGCAGGTACTTATGCAACACCTCTGTAATCAACCTATACTTATTGCATTGTATTTTTTATATCTTTAACAATGTTTGAAATGTTTTATGGTCCCAATTTTATAATAATATGGGAGGTTGATCATGGAAAATTTCCAGTCGCGGAACATGTAATGATTAAAAATTTTGATTTACACTTAATGTGAATTTTATTATTTATTTATATAATTTTATTTGTGTGGAAATCAGTTTTTTGTTATCGTTAAAAAAATTTAAATGTTTCGGGGTTCTAATTATACTATAATGTGGCAGGATGATCATGGAAAAGGGGAAGCTACAGAACATGTAAATGATTAACAAATTCGACTTTGATTCTACGTGAATTTTATTATTTGTTTATATAATTTTATTTGTGTGGCGATTAGTTATATCATTTGTTTATATAACTGAAATAACATTGATTTTATTGAAATATGTAGTCTGCAAGCCATGATGATCATGATTCCCCTGACGAGGAGGAGTTGTATTCATCCCCTGATCCAATGGTAATGGTTAAAAAGAATAACATTAAAGAGAACAAGGAACTTGCTCGCTTGTTAGACCGTGCATATCAAACTCCAGACATCATAGAAAGGACCAATCTGGTTATGACACAACTTAGGACATATCAAGTAATAACCATGATTTAAAGTGACTTTATTTTATGTACTGATAAGTTCAATTATGATAGTTTGTTTTTTTAATTTTACATTATATAACGAAAAATCATTTTCTTTTTTATATAGAGATATTTGGATATTTTTCATCTTGGTGTCAGTAGTAGTGGCGCTATAGAGATGCCACAGAATCCTGATTGGGCCTTCATATAGCTGCTAGATTTTTTACTTCTCCATCTTCCACACCATTAGCCGGAAGCCATGACATGCACCGCCAAACATCCACACAGTGGCCAAAGATCTAGTATAGATGGTGAGAGAGATGAGGCTGATGATGTGGTTGATATGGGGGGATTTCTTGGAGCTAGACTTGTTATCAGCATGGGGACCCTTCTGTGCACATTTTTGGTTGATGATAATGGACTTCCATTAATAAAAATAAGACTCCCAGGTAGTTTTTCATATTTTAACTATTTCATGTTGTCCATATCAAACATAAATCATTGATATTATTATTTTTAAATTAATAATCATATATTTTTGCGCGTAGGAAACAAACATTTTTATAGGCACATGGAGAGAAAGGCCTTGTTGATTTTTGGGGAAACCATACACACGAGGTGGAATTGCCAGAATTCCATCCTAAAAAATGAACTTTTGGATTATCTTGAAGGTCTCCTTGGAGTAGAGACCTTCAATAAAAAAGTGGTTGCCTCTGCAGTGGGTGAATATTTAAAATATATGAGGGATGCGTATAGAAGAAACTTGGCAATCATCCCTAGGTATGAGCACCCTCCATCGATTCCAAAGAGGGAGTGGAAGGTGTGAATTGATGATGCAAAAGAAAATAAATTAAGAAAAACAGGAGAACAAATAAATGGTACACCAAGGTAAATTACAATATTTTGATTCCAATACCATTAATTTTATTTAGATCTAAATAAAAGTGTGGTATATAGAATACTTGAAACTTTTGATGATAGGTTGCCTGCCACTTCGAAGGCAACTAGAGCAAGGATTTCCAAACATGGCCAGCATAGGCTAGGCCAGGGCGACTACTTGAGGTTACATTCATGAATCGTAAGATCCCAAACACATTAACAATATTATTTGTATATCCTTACAACTTTCAGATAATTTCATCCAATAACATTAAAAATACATAATATTATGCAATGCAGGTCGATGACTTTGGAACTAAAACCATGTAGGAAGACCTCTGAATTGGTTACAAGTATGGCTATAAAGCTGTTGTTGATCATAGGAAAAGGATGGGGTATACCCAAAGATCCAGTTTGTGGGATAAGGTACATATAAATTATCCCACTTTAACCTTTGATTACTTATAAAATACATAAATGTTTGATATCATCCATAACTTTAATGTCTTACCTTGTTTTAATCAGGGGAGCAACACTATCAACGAAAACATTAGTAATGGACAACAATGCATTGATAGTGCAACATAGCCAGAAGATCATGGTGTTCTTGAGCAGCCCCATAATAGTGGGGTGCAACCCAATGATGTTCCTGTGACTGAGGCCCATGATGGTAAAATGACTTTGTATTAATCATATACTTAAAAATTTCATACTTATAAATTTTGTACTTCTAATTTTGATTAATTATACATTTATGGTTTTGTCCTTATATATTTTGTCATTTCAATGTCATAGAATGTCGTAGTTGAGCCTCCTCGACCCGAATATCATGAGTACAGGGAAGCCATTCCAACGGTGCCCACTAGTGGACCAGGCAAATAATTACATCGAATAGTTTTTTTTAATATTAATGAACTACTTCATTGATATTTAAAATTAGCCATATAAATTTCATATTTTTTGTTTTTGTAGGCGATGGCCTCTCAAATCAACCTCCATGTTGTGAGTACGAGACTAGGTGTGCTCAATGTGATAGGACCGAAGCAACATCAGTTGTTGAAAAGCCCCAAGAAAATGAAGACATGGAGGTTGATGACTTACTTAAGAACTAGACTAGAAAACTAAATAAGACTAAAATAAATTTATGATGTATAATAATTTTATAAGATATATCAATGTATATTATATAACTATTATATTTGGAACATATTTTGGATGATAAATCTTTTTTATAAAAACTATTTTTTATGACATATGCATTTTAATGATAAACCTCATTTATAGCTTTACAAGCACATTTTATCAATTTTGAATATTTTTAATACACATTTTTTATTAGAATATAGATTGGGTATTGGGGAATTGAGAGTGATGTGAGGGGGGGGGAGGGGCCATAGGAGCTTCCACCTTCATTTGGTTGGCCCTGTACAGTGGAGATTTTTTTTTTTGAGCCATTTATTCTTGGAGAAAACCTCTCTCGATCCAACAGAGAAACAACATAGTCAATGTTGACTTCATTGTTGCTCCTTCAAAATGTGGGAGGTTTTCTCCAAGATAAGACGACTCCAATAAATTATTCTGGAAACCAAGAGGAGCTTATTCAAGTTGTCGCATATGAGATGGACATTCCTTCTATATATAGTGTCTATGATATGTGATTCATCATTGTTGAATGCTTACATGTTTAGAATACTAATCGTAATGAATCTTTCTACATTTGATCAAGTTGATTAGTTATTTATCAATATAACTATTTTTTCTTGTAGTCTTATGTGCACAAGTTTTTGAAGGTTTCAGAAGAAGCAATCAAGAATAAGTAAAATAACTTCAAGATGTGGATCTACTTCAAACATAGGACCTCAGGTAAGTTCATCATGTTTTCTTTCTCAAAATTTAGTTACTTTGATCAGATTAGTTACAAATTATTTGATTATCATTATTATTATTTGTTACATATAAATAAATTCATCTTATATGAGTCTCCTCATTAATGATGCCATCCAACCTAATATCCTTCAAGCTATGCACCTTTATAGATTTCTCCACCACTAACGTATAACTAGCACATCCATGTGTAGGTTGTAAAATCTTCCTTCTTGATGGTTTTATAAATTACTATTGGTATTCCTCGTGAATCCCTTCAACTGCATTGCACACCTTCATGTGTGAAACCTTATTCTATGCATCCTACACTTGAACATATTTATTGTGCACAATCCTTAGTTATTCCTTTCCCAACCTTCATTTGTGTTGACTTCCCCCTACATATGTTGCTAAGATCCTTCTCATTGCTACCTTGCACGCATACATCAAATATAACGCATGTTTGCACATACTCTCCTTTTGTGCCTAGATGCACAAATGAATTTTCTCCCATCAACAATGCTCTTGCATAAAATTCCCCTTTCCAATAGAAAATTGTGGGCCTAAGTGATTAGAATCTTGAATCTAAAATACATGTGATGCAAAGGAAATTTTTGTAAATGTCATCTCAAATGGCCTCACCAATATCCTTGACTAGTTGAAGATTAGGGGTATAAATGGAGAACTTGTAAATGGAAACAAATACATACATGCACCTATAACCTAGAGCTATGTTGAAATCCTAAGTAACAATAGCTAGGACCTTTGACAGTGATGATTGATATTAGTCAATGTTTGAGAAGCTCAAAGAGCAAGGTAAGGTATCTATATATTAATGATTTGACACCCCTATGGGTAGGGAATTCCTTTCCTTGAGTGATAGAAAAGTTGTACTAATGGGATACTAATGGGTTTTTACTATTCATCCCCTTTTGGGGGATAATGATTTGGAGAGTGTTATGGATCATTGAATTTCTATAAGTATATTAACTAGGGAACCAAATATTTGTAAGTTGTTAATGCAAGCCTCCCAAGGCACTGTGAGAACATGGGTATCTAAATGACATGACCTTTGAGCCATGATCTTAGCTAGCTTAGAATTAGATATATTTTAACTCTTAATAACTTCCTAATAGCATAGTATAAATAGTTGTTATGCTATCCTAATCAATTTTCCTAAGGCGAGGTAAAACTTGTAAATTTTTACCTAAATCTTGCCCATTTTTCTTCATATTTTGATTTCATATTTCACTTGTAAAGTTTTGATAACTTTGGGGCAAGGCTAGGTAAAACTAGTCCAACCTTTTTCATAACATTTCCAATATTTCAAGAAATTCTATGAATGTAATATGTCGATTTTTTCATTTGAGGAAGAAATAAAAGAATAGAATTGGTCATATTTTTTGTATTTTCATCACTTTTTAAAACTTGAACATCCTTAATAGGCTATGTGCAATATAGAACATAGGTTGTCAATAATATTAACTCTCGTATTCAGTGTGTTTCAAGTCATATATCCTATGACGCATGCCTCCCTAAATTTTCATATATGATATGATGTGTAGCAAGTACAAAATAATTATGTTTCTATGGAGGACATATAGTTTTGGTGTTTATGGATTAAAATGACCCTACATGGATTGATTTTTCTCCCTTCCTTAAGTTCAACATAGGCCCTAATTAAAAAACATTATGCTATGTTTGGATATTTTATTTTTATGCATTATGATTGGGTGTTAAGATGATGACATATGACTTAGGGATATATAATTGAGGGGGGGTAGCGGGAAATAATATTACACATTAACTACGGTGAAA
>SNQJ01S0068169.1:14385-39443 GCA_010110895.2 Picea sitchensis | reverse complement strand
GCTTGGAGGTTTATCCCTCCCTCTACATTTGGAAGTTGTAGCTACCTTTGGAAGTCATTACTTCTCTTGAACAATAAACTATTGATTATTTCTCATATATTGTGCATGGTGTATTATGGTGTATTGGTTTAACTCTTATACTATTGTTCATTTCTCATTGGATATAGTTGAATGGTTTAAGTATAAGTTGAAAAAGGTTTTAAATTGTACTTGATACTGATTCACCCCCCTCTCAGTATCAACATAAATGCACTATTAATTATACAAACATGTTACAAGTCTTGGAAAGATCAATTTACAAATTAAATCCTAAATTATTGATCCTTAGCCAACTTTGGGCGTGCAATTTAATATAGCCAACTTTATGAATTTGGCACGTTGGTTTTACAATGCATTTTTATCCATTATGCACACCAGATAAGTTTATGTCTCAAAATGCCAATATAAGTTTATAGACACGTGTGAAATCACAAACTATAGCTAATTCAATATGAACCACCAAAGTTAGCTCAAACTGAAGAATAGGGCATGCATTTGAGGCTGCGACAGGTTTCCCTTCAAATATACATGAAAAAACAATTCTAGGTGCCTGAAAGTAACCTCTCCTATTCTTCAATTGAACCCTATATGCATAGGTAAATTTACCATTTATGTAACTCCATCTTAAAATTTATAAAACAACTTTTGGAGTTACAGGGAAGCTTGGGTGTGCATTTTCATTTACTCACTTAGTACAATTTACACCTTGCAAATTACAAGGAAAACTTTGCCTCTTTTGCGCAACCACCCTTTTTAAACATGCAATTGAAAAATAAAAAACATGAGCATGTCTACTATGATAAACCACATCCCCAACACCTTGCACAAATCAAATATAAGGTATAATACAACATTGGGTTACTTTTTACAAACAATATTTTCATTTCTAGTGTTTTACTATGCATCCCTTGCCTATTTTTGCACATAATATTTTTTATGACTCTTAATGAAAAACTAACCTTCGTTTATCTCCTAACACACCATCCTCTGATTCATCAAAATGCCATGAATATTTGTGCATAAAAATCATCATTTTTGGAGTGTAAATGCACTACTAATTGTACAAGTAGGTTATACATGTTGGAATGATCAATTTATAGCTTAAATCCTAGATTATTGATCCTTAGCCAATTTTGGGCATGCAATTTAACATAGCCAACTTTAACAATTTGGCACTTTGGTTTTACAATGAAATTTTTATCCATTATGCACACTAGGTATGCTTCTGTCTCAAAATTCCAATATAAGTTTATATACATGTGTGAAATCACAAACTACATCTAGTGCAATATGACCACCAACGTTGGCTCAAATTTGAGACTAGGGCGTGAATTTAAGGATGAGGCATTTTCCCCTTCAAATTTACATGAAATCCCAATTCTAGGTGCATGAAAGCAACCTCTCCTATTCTTCAATTGAACCTTAAATGGATAGGTAAATTTACCATTTATGTAACTCCATCTTAAAACTTATAAAATAACTTTTGGAGATATAGGGAAGCTTAGGCATGCATTTTCATTTACTCACTTATTACAATTTACACCTTGCAAATTACAAGGAAAACTTTACCTCTTTTGCACAACCACCCTTTTTAAATTTGCAATTGCAAAATAAACAACATGAGCAGGTATACTATGATAAACCACATCCCCAAAAACTTGCACAACTCAAATCTAAGGTATAATACAACATTAGGTTACTTTTTACAAACATTTTTTGCATTTCCATAGTTTTACTATGCATATCTTGCCTATTTTTGTACAGAAGAGTCTTTTATGACTCTTAAAGAAAAATTGAGCTTGGTTTATCTCCTAACCCACCATCCTCTTAATCATGAAAATGCCATGAATATTTGTGCATAGAGATCTTCCTTTTTGGAGTGTAAATGTACTACTAATTATACAAACATGTTATACATCTTGGAATTATCAATTTACAAATTAAATCCTAAATTATTGATCTTTATCCAACTTTACCAATTTGGCACTCTGGTTTTACAATGTATTTTTTTATCTTTTATGCACACCAGGTAGGTTTGTGTTTCAAAATGCCAATATAAGTTTATAGACATGTGTGAAATCAAAAACTACAGCTAATGCAAGATGAACCACCGAAGTTGTCCCAAATTGGAGAATAGAGTGTGCATTTGAGGCCGAGGCAATGCTCCCTTCAAATTTACTTGAAATCCCAATTCTAGGTGCATGAAAGAAACCTCTCTTGTTCTTCAATTGAACCTTATATTCATATGTAAATTTACAATAAATGTAACTCCATCTTAAAATTTATAAAACAACTTTTGGAGCTACAGGGAAGCTTGGGTGTGCATTTTCATTTACTCACTTAGTACAGTTTACACCTTGCAAATTACAAGGCAAACTTTGTCTCTTTTGCAAAACCACCATTTTTAAACATGCAATTGCAAAATAAACAACATGAGCAGGGGTACTATGAAAAACAACAACCCCAACAACTTTCACAACTCAAATATAAGGTATAATACAACATTGGGTTACTTTTTACAAACAATATTTTCATTTCTAGGATTTTACTATGCATCTCTTCCCCATTTTTGTACATAAGAATCTTTTATGACTCTTAATGAAAAACAAACTTTTATTTATCTCATAACACACCCTCCTCTGATTCATCAAAATTCCATGAATATTTGTGCATATAAATCATCCTTTTTGGAGTGTAAATGCACTACTAATCTTACAAATAGGTTATACATATTCGAATGATCAATTTACAGCTTAAATCCTAAATTCTTAATCCTTATCCAACTTTGGGCATGCAGATTTACATAGCCAACTTTAACAATTTGGCACTTTGGTTTTATAATGAAGCTTTTATCCATTATGCACACCGGGTAGGTTTATGTCTCAAAATTCCGATATAAGTTTATGGACATATGTGAAATCACAAAATATAGCTAATGCAAGATGAACCACCAAAGTTGGCTCAAATTTGAGACTAAGGCATGAATTTAAGGTTGGGGCAGTTTTCGCTTCAAATTTACATGAAATCCCAGTTCTAGGTGCATGAAAGCAACCTCTCTTGTTCTTAAATTGAACCTTAGTTGCATAGATAAATTTACCATTTATGTAACTCCATCTTAAAACTTATAAAAAAAAAATGTAGTTGAAGGGAAGCTTGGGCATGCATTTTCATTTACTCACTTAGTACAGTTTACACCTTGCAAATTACAAGGAAAACTTTACCTCTTTTTCACAACCACCCTTTTTAAACTTGCAATTTCAAAATAAACAACATGAGAAAGTGTACTATGATAAACCACATCCTCAACAACTTGCACAACTCAAATATAAGGTATAATACAACATTGGGTTACTTTTTACAAGCATTTTTTGCATTTCTAGGGTTTTACTATGCATCTCTTGCCTATTTTTGCACAAAAGAGTATTTTATAACTCTTAATGAAAAATTGGCCTTGGTTTATATCCTAACGCACCATCCTCTGAATGATCAAAATTCCATGAATCGTTTTTCATAGAAATCATCATTTTTGGATTGTAAATGCACTACTAATTATACAAACATGTTATACATCTTGGAATGATAAATTTACAAATTAATCCTAAATTATTTATCCTTAGCCAACTTTGGGCGCGCAGTTTAATATAGGCAACTTTACCAATTTGGAACTTTGGTTTTACACTGCATTTTTTATCCTTTACGCAAACCAAGTATTTTTATGTCTCAAAATGTCAATATAAGTTTATAGAGAGGTGTGAAATCACAAACTAAAATGTATGCAAGATGAACCACCAAAGTTGGAAAAAATTGGAGAACAAGGCACGCATTTGAGGCTGAGGTAGTTTTCCCTTCAAATTTACATGAAATCCCAATTCTAGGTGCATGAAAGAAACCTCTCTTATTCTTCAATTGAACCTTATATTCATATGTAAATTTACAATAAATGTAGCTCCATCTTAAAACTTATAAAACAACTTTTGGAGCTACAGGGAAGCTTGGGCGTGCATTTTCATTTACTCACTTAGTACAATTTATAGCTTGCAAATTACAAGGAAACTTTTCCTCTATTTCACATCCACCCTTTTTAAAATTTTAATTGAAAAATAAACAACATGAGTAAGTCTACTATGATAAAACACATCTCCATCAACTTGCACAACTCAAATCTAAGGTATATTACAACATTGGATTACTTTTTACAAACAATTTTTTCATTTCTAGGGTTTTACTATGCATCTCTTGCCTATTTTTACATAGAAGAGTCTTTGATGACTCTTAATGAAAAACTGACCTTGGTTTATCTCCTAACCCACCATCTTTGGATTCATCAAAATTCCATGAAACTTTGTGCATAGAAATCATCCTTTTTGGAGTGTAAATGCACTACTAATTGTACAAAAAGGTTATATATGTTGGAATGATCAATTTACAAATTCAATCCTAAATTATTGATCCTTATACAATTGTGGGCAAACAATTTAATATATCCAACTTTAACAACTTGGCACTTTGGTTTTACAATGCAATTTTTATCCTTTATGCACACTAGGTAGGTGTATGTCTCAAAATGCCAATATAAATTTATATATAGGTGGGAAATCACAAACTATAGCTTATGCAAGATGAACCACCGAATTTGGATCAAATTGGAGACTAGGGCATGCATTTGAGGTTGAGGCGGTTTCCCCTTCAAATTTACATGAAATCCCAATTATAAGTGCATGAAAGCAACCTCTCTTGATCTTCAATTGAACTTAGATGCATAGGTAAATTTACAATTTATGTAACTCGATATTAAAACTTATAAAACAACTTTTGGAGCTACATGAAAGCTTGGGCGTGAATTTTCATTTACTCACTTAGTACAGTTTATACCTTGCAAATTACAAGGCAAAATTTGCCTCTTTTGCACAACCTCCCTTTTTAAACATGCAATTTCAAAACAAACAACATGAGCATGTCTTCTATGATAAACCACATCCCCGACAACTTGCACAACTCAAATATAAGGTATAATAAAACATTGGGTTACTTTTTACAAACAATTTTTGCATTTATATGGTTTTACTATGCATCTCTTGCCTATTTTTGCATAGAAGAGTCTTTGATGCCTCTTAATGCAAAATTGACCTTGGTTTATCTCCTAACCCACCATCCTTTGATTCATCAAAATGCCTTGAATCTGTATGGATAGAAATAATCCTTTTTGGAGTTTAAAAGCACTTCTAATTGTACAAATAGGCTATACATGTTGGAATGATCAATTTACAAATTAAATCCTAAACTATTGATCATTTTCCAACTTTGGACAGGAAGTTTAATATATCCAAATTTAACAATTTGGCACTTTGGTTTTACAATGCAATTTTTATCCTTATGCACACCAAGGAGTTTTATGTCTCAAAATTCCAATATAAGTTTATAGATAGGTGTGAAATCACAAACTAGATCTTATACAATATGAATCACCAAAGTTGGTTCAAATTGGAGAATAGGGCATGCATTTGAGGCTGAGGCAACTTTCCCTTCAAATTTACATGAAATCCCAATTCTAGGTGCATCAAAAGAAACCTCTCATGTTCTTCAAATGAACTTTAGATGCATAGGTAAATTTTTGTTTATGTAACTCTATCTTAAAACATATAAAACAAATTTTGGCGATAAAGGGAAGATTTGGCATGCATTTTCATTTAGTCACTTAGTACAGTTTATACCTTGAAAATTACAAGGCAAACTTTGCCTCTTTTGCACATCCTCCCTTTCTAAACCTGCAATTGCAAAATAAACAACATAACTAGGTATACTATGATAAACAACATCCTCAAAAACTTGCACAACTCAAATATAAGGTATAATATAACATTGGGAAAGTTTAGGCACAAACAATAGAGAATAACTCTATGCCATCTAGATCCTAATTAAGGTTGCAACAATGGATAGGTAGGTTAAGAGGCTATAGGTATTTGGTGACTCCAAACTTTAGATGGACTAGGAAAATGGTACAAGTAACATTTATAACTTGGAGTTGGGGCCTATTTTCAATAGGATTATGGAAAATAAAATAGTTTTTGAAGAGGTGTCCTTCATTCATGTCTATAGAGAATTCAACCACAAAGATGATCAGTTATCAAAGGAAGCACTCATTTTGGAGGATTTTTTTTTGCTTGTTCATGAGATTAAGGACCATACTCCTACAGATTTTATACTCTTTCATAATTTTTGATGAATGGATTTTTGGTCTTGTTTTAGTTTTTGTTTATGTAAAGTTAGAGAAAGTTGTCTCATGGTTTTGTCTCAGCATCAATACGAAGATGTGGAACTATTTGTTTAAAGCCTGACATGTATAAGGATGATTGTAAGAGTCAAAGTCATAAGCATAGACTGTAGTCTTATATGATAGAGGAATTCTATAAAGGAAATGTCTCCTAGCATTAAAAGTATAAGGGATCTTGCCAATGTGTATGTCATTTCCACAAGAAATATCAATACAGTGATATTTGTCTCATTAAAAAACTAGAAATATAAATATTTCTTGTAGGTAGATTCAAACATTATTAAATAGATGAATTAAAGATCACTTAAAGATTGTAGATAATCACTAAATCTCACAAAAAACATCACATATAAGAAAAGTATGAGTCAAAAACATTATTGATATTCCATTAATTCCTCATAAATATAGAATGATCCTTACATGATAGGAATCACAGATATAATCTCCATTATAAATTGGGCAAATTGTAATACAAATTCTACAACTTTCTCCTCTACGAATATTCCTCCTAAGGAATCTATAGAAACACTCTTCTTTGTTATATATATCATTACATTATATATAATTACATCCTTATATGTTATGTTCCCCATGGGGACCAGTGTGACCCATAGGTTGCTTACATGAGTGGATCATAACTAAATTTACATGTATTCACAGATCCTCCAACCAATCATTACAACCTTATATATTGTATTTCCCATGGGGACCACTATGACTAATAGGTCGCTTACATAAGTGGATCATAACTAAATTTACAAGTATTTTGACAGTTCCTTGACCCAGATGTTAAATATTTGAGGCAATGCTTAGTACTTGAGGCACACCCTATCTTTTTGTAGCCAGTCGTCCATTGCAATCAATACTCAAAAGGGTGTTTTATCCAATTTACTAGCTTCACACTGTGGGTGGGTACTGAAGCACATTATAGTGCCAATGGGTTCCAAAAGTAGTAGTGCACTGAAGCGTCTAATGGAAGATAAAAATTGAAAGATGAATATGGAGGGTGAACCACTAAGCGGGAAGAGAGCATGGGAAGTATTAGGGACGAGCTAGAGGCAGAATACTATGGTGGTGATGGATAGGATTGATACCAAAAAGGTTTATCTTTACCAATTGTTATGTTCTTGTTCCTAAGCAACTATCGCGCTATCTTATACCTAGGTCGAACACCTTCAATGCCAATTTGGCCCAACTAACCCAGACATATTCCTTCTCGTGAACTAATTTGTCTCTCATCTCCTTGTACTATCGCATTCCCTTGAAACTGTTGAAATAATCGATTCCTCCCCTCAAGATGTTCTCCATTTATTTTGGTCCTCCCACTACTACTGGAGACTCCCCCTTTCTATGTCTTGCAACCTTCTGGACTATCGGCATTTATGCAGAGTGCTTCTTCTTGACTGGTGGAACCATCCGCATATGGGTGTAGTATTGTGACCTCTAAGATGGACACTTGAATCCTTACCATGTTTCCCCCATGGTGGTGTAGTTTAAACGTTCTATGTTTAATTGAATTTTTTCACCTGAATCTGTTGATTTAAATCTATGCAAAATCACAATTTTATGTTGTTTAACTTGCATTTTTGAATGCATAAATGGATTCAGTGTCCCGATAAACCCTCGGGGCACTTGGATTACACATACTTAACCACTCAATGGGATACTTATTATGTCATGGACTATTGTCCCTTCTTTATTCAAAGGGTAACTCTGGGGCATGGAAATCAATTAGGATAAACCATCATATGACTTCAGAGGTCACATTAACCAACATCTAATTTAAATTCGCCCATAGGCTATCTGGCGGCACAACTAATCTGGGTCAGATATTGTCCATCCTTCCCACATCATGAAAAGTTCTAATTGTAACTATGTTCATCCATTAATCCTTGCACTTACTAATCATATCTCTTGTCCATTCAAATTTATTTGATGTTTGGACCTAGAGAGAGCATAATTAGCCCACGAAGAACATGTTTATCCCCCATAGCAGGGATAATTGATGTCTTGATCGAGAAAATATGGGCATAATTATACCGATCCATATATTTTTAGCCATCATAGCATACATAATTGACATATTAATCGATACAATGCAGGCATAATAAACCTATGACATACATTTTTATTCCCCTAGTCATCATAATTAAGGCCCAATTAGGTGCCAAACGCACCAATGACAC
Source organism: Picea sitchensis (assembly GCA_010110895.2). Classification (NCBI taxonomy): domain Eukaryota; kingdom Viridiplantae; phylum Streptophyta; class Pinopsida; order Pinales; family Pinaceae; genus Picea; species Picea sitchensis. Next base: position 30,947 of record SNQJ01S0068169.1, on the reverse strand, counting down.
AAAACTTTGCTGACATGATAGTTCCATGTAGGTGCCACAAAGGTAGGCCACTAGGAAATGGTGGTCACAATGGTGATGTCATCAGTATTGAAAACCGTCAAATATGAGTCAGAAATACACCAAACACTAAACTATGTCGTATGTCCGACGAACGTCGGGGGACCAAGAAAACAATTATAGCAAAATCTTGAGAATTAATGTGTAATGTTCAATGGTAAGGTGGATTTTTTCTGTAACTTCGGAACACCCCATCGAAATTCAACACCATATGTAGTAGCGAGTGTCATGTCATCATATGTACAATCCATGTCAACATCGGTACTGTCCACATGTCATGTATGTACAATGCCACATCAACATACGTACTGCCACATGTCCATCCATACTACCACGTGTCCATTCATATTTCCATGTGCCATCCTAACAGTGATGCCACATGGAAACCCTGTCATCATTTTTCTTTTTTGGCCAAAACTTCAGAAGGATATATCTTCCTCATACAACGTCCATTTGAGTCCGTTCAAGTTGCATTGGAAATCTCTCGTTGATATCTACGCAATGGAATAATTTCCATCAACATTTGAGAATGGATTTTTTTTATCATTCTCATATCCACCTAGACCAATGGTATCAGATCAAAAGTTAACTCCATTACCTCTCTTGGTGTTTTCTTCCCCCCAACATGCAAAAAAAACTCATGTTTATCCCTCTACCTTTTGTCACCCTAGCCGATTATATCTTGTAAATCAATTTGTGTTTCAATCATTATAGATGTGCATTGCATTCCTCACGTGTAGTGATACCTTCTTATTGTTGAGGACCAATGATTAAGAGAAACCCTAATTCACTCTACCATTCATTCAAGTTTTGAAATCCTAATTCATGCTCTACCATTCTATATATTCTCCACAAGGTGCATGCATGATTGTTTGTTGCAGTTGAGAGGTGTGAGGGGAGGTTGACCAGTTCATCTCCAAGTGAGACACATCTCCAATTTTGATATCAGTTGTAAAATTCATCTCTAGATTTTATTTCAGTCATGTTTAAAATAGCTCCAGCTCCAATGCATATTTACACTAGTTTGGTTTGTGAATAAGTGTGTCTTTCCATCAATATGTTGGTGTATGCCCTTAAAAATTGACCCATACACTGGTATACACTCTTCATTATTCTCTTCAATAAACTGGTATACTCTCTAGAAATCGTGTGAGAATTTCCTTAACGATTCAATCCTATAAGAACTCTCTTGGTGCTCTTTTTGGTCATCTTATGAAAAATACTTATGTTGCCTTAGTGAATTGGTATGTGGGTGACGAATTTGGATTTTATGGTTTCTCGTTACATATTTTTATCCATTTACTTATATTTCCATTTGATTACAATTCATTGCATAAATTGTCTATTATGGAGTTGTTGGTCAAGGTTGCTTGATTCTATTTGGACAAGGAACAATATATGGGGCACTATTGTGAATATGAACCTTACATATTTGAAACCATAATTGAAACAAATATAGAGACCAAAAATATAGTTGCTTGTAACAAAAAGACTCCAGCAAATTTCTTGCTTCCTTCCTTTCATTTGTCAGTAAGAAATGAAAGGACATGGAAAGAAGGAACTCATAGGAAGGGGGGTTTGGCACAATCTTCATCAGAGATGTGATATTCACTATACCAGTTGCATAAGGTATGGGTCACATGAAGTGACTTCCTACAGAGTTCCATGGGATAATATCAAAGAGTACAGACATAATCAGAAAGAATACAGAGGTAAGACTTCAGAACCAGTGAAAGGTAAAGAACCTACTCATTACATTGTTTCCCATTGTAATATAGGAGTAAATGAAGAATTGTTTAACACTTCATTTTATTCTTGGGGAGGTGCATGGATTCTTGATGCAAGTGAAACCTCCCACATGACATTCAAAATAGACTTCTTTGAATACTATGATGAAAATGTAGATGGCATAGTTTATTTTGCAGATAGATCAAGTCTCAAACCTTTGTGAATGAGCACCATCTGACTTAAGTTTCCTAGACTCCTGGATTGTCTTATGCATAATGTACTCTATCTTCTTAAGTTGCAAAGAAATTGTTTGTCCCTTGTGCACATTCGATAGCATGGCCACTATGTTCATACATTCAGAGGTAAAGTTGAAATAAAGAAGGATTCTAACAACATGGTTTTCATGATCAGAATGGAAGATGGAATAATGTTGAAGATGAAATGGACATCTTCCCATACACAAAATGTTGCATACCCCTCTCATCATGATGCACATATAATCCAATCTAGTCTTTTGTGGAATGCTATATTTGGACATATTAATTATGACATTCTATGTTTGTTGAGAAAGAATGGTGTTTCTAGTTTTCCTACTATTCTTAGTAAATTGAAGCAATGTGATGCTTATATCCTTGGAAAACAAAACAAACAACCATTTCATGATTCTACATCCACGACATATATAAAAGTTGAATTGATTCATTATTATTTGTGTGTCAATATGCATGTTCCTTCTGCAAATGGAAATAGATATATCATGACTTGTATTGATGATTACCCCAGAATGTGTTGTGTGTATTTACTGAAAGATAAATCACAAACTTTTGAAACTTTTAAGAAATTTCATGTATGGATTCAAAATGAAGCTCAGTATTGTATTGGCTCTCTTTGCACTAATAATGGAAAATAATAATAATAATAATCTATTTTTAAGGTCACGGCCAAGCTAGACACCAAATTGGTGTATGAGACCCCCTTGTTTGTGGGACAAGGGAGCCCCTCCGCCCAACGATTTGACTGGTAAAGTATACAGAGGTATACATAACCTACCCCCTTTGGATTTGAAATTTACCTTCACCAACATGGGATCAAGCATCAAACCACAGTTCCATACAATCATAAATAGAATGGTGTAGTTGAACAAATGAATATGACACTCCTAAACATGGTTCAATCCATGATGTTTTTCAAGAATGCAAAATTGATGCTTTGGGTTGATGCAGTTTTATGTGCATCAATTTTACATTCTTGAAAAACAAGACTCTTTGGTATGGATGGACTCCTTTGTTGACGTATCTCAGGGTCTTTGGTTCCACATGCTATTCTTTGATTCCTAAGGAGAAAATAAGCAATCTTGATGTGAGGAGTCATAAGTGCATCTTCTTGGGGTACTCAAATACCACCAAGGGATATCATCTTTAGGATGAGACAAACAGGAAATTCACTAAGTGAAGTGACATAACCCTAGCGCCTCCTCAACTAGTATTTATATGTGAGGATGGTGCCTCAGAGTTACACTCTCACACTCACTCATCTAGTGAGCATATCTTGAAGGCAATTGCAGTTGCAGGAGGAAGGAAAAGAGAGGCTCATGCTCAATCTTGGTTTATCTTTGGTGTTTTGGTGTTAGTCTTGGAATTGTGTTGGAAATCTATTATTGAGGAATTTTTTGTTCGGTTTCTCCCCCATGGGGGCTTCCTAGGATAAAATGTTGCATACCTTGTGATTGTGTTTCTTTCAGTGATCCTATTTATGTTGTTGTTTTGGAAATACTTTGAATACTCAAGTAAATTGGAAATAATCTAATAACAATAGTAAAAACTTAACATGGTATCAGAGCTTGACTAAATAGATAATATTTCACTGGGTATCTAGACATCATTGTTTCCATACAAGAAAATTAGGGATTTTTACAAAATATAATTTTTTTACCAAAAACCACCTTGGTAAGTGCGCCTTGCCCTAGTGCATCTTTTGGTAGCTTGAGCAAACTTTTTCAGTGGCCAGATTCTCCAAAAACTCAAACCCTAGTTTTAACTGGTACTAGAAAACCAGAAAACCAGAACTAGTACCAGAAGTACCAGTCCATAATTGCGCAGGTCAAATTTCAAGGGGTAAAACTTGGAATTTTCTAAAACAGTCAGCTCCAACAAACTCACCTCAGCCTAGTGCATCTCCTGGTAAGCTCAGTTTCATTTTTTGAGAACTTTCATTTTCTAGTCATTTTCATAGCTCTAGGTCAAGATGTCTGCAAGCACCAAGCTTGTTGACAAGTTAGAAGGTGTGGAAAATTTCTGCTGGAAGTATAGAATTGGACTCATTCTTAAAGAGAATGACCTTGCAAATTTCATAAAAAAAAAATGTACCAGAACCAGATGCAGCCAAAGAGAAGTACAAAAAGGATATGATTAAGGCCAAAAGAATAATCGCATATTCCATTAAAGACCACTTAATCCCTCAAGTGTATTCTAAGAATACTCCAAAAGAAATGTTTGAGGCACTAACCAAAATTTATGAAGGAAAGAACATCAACCGGAATATGAACTCGAGAACCCAACTCAAGAATACAAAGATGCAAAAAGAAGAAATAGTTCAAGACTATTTCTCTAGGGTTTCTCAATTCAAGGAACAATTAGAGGCAATTGGAGACAACTTAGATGAACATGAAATCATGATGACAATTCTTAATGGTCTCAAAATACCTTTGGATTCCTTCATCCAAACTATTTGTAAAAGAAAAGAGAAAATCCAATTTGACAGTTTATGGGAAGAATGTGTTCAAGAAGAAGCAAGAGTGGTTAATCGAGAAACCGTCCTATTAAGAGATGGAGATCAATCCCTAGCTAATCATTCTAAGGGTGGAAATAAAAAGTCTCATTTTAAAAAGGAGACCCACTTTCATAAGAACCTCACTCTCCAAAGAGATTCCAGAAATATCATAAGGGTCAAAGAAAAGGGAATGATTTTTCCTCCTATTATTGTTATCATTTTGATAATATGGGACACATTGCTAAGAAGTGTCCTTCCATAAGGGAAGAATAAAAGAGGAGAAATAACAAAATACATGATGCCCATGCAGCTGAAGATGATGATACACCCAAGAAGTTAACTAAAGAAGATATTGAAGATTATGTTTTGTTTTTCGCCCTCTCAGGATCTGTGATACCTAGAGAGGATACTTGGCTCATAGATAGCGGTGCCTCTAAGCACATGAAAATTCAGAAATACATTCTCTCTATCCTTATAAAAAAATACTTCCCCCAGGAAGTTTCACTTGGAGATGATTATCAATACCTATCAAAGGAATGGTAGAATCCACCTACAAACTTGATTCAAGAACTCCGATGAGAATGAAGGATGTACTCTATGTACCATGTTTGAAAAAGAACTTACTTTCTATCTCATCCCTAGATAAGAAAGTTTTAATGGTTGAATTCATGGATGGTGAAGTTATTATGTGGTCTAAATGAAAAACTATAGAAGATGCAGTTGTTATTAGAATAGAACAAGGTTGTTTGTACAAGTTAAAATGTCACTCAGATGTAGCCTTGACTCACTCTACTGAAATTACTTGTGAACTCTAGCATATAATACTAGCTCACATCAAATACAAAGCCTTACCATATGTAAGCAAGGTAGTTATAGGTTTACCATAATTAAAGGTTGATCATGAAGGTGTATGCAAGGGATGTGCACAAGGAAAGAACACAAAGAATCCTTTTCGAAATAGTGATAGTAAAGTAGAAGGAATCCTGGAGCTTGTCCACTCAGATGTATGCACTCCAATGCCATCAACCTCTCTAAGTGGGTATGTATACTATGTATCCTTTATTGATGATTACTCTTGTAATACTTGGGTTTATTTATTGAAATCAAAATATGAAGTACTTGGAAAGTTTAAGGAGTTCAAAGCCTTGGTAGAAAACCTCTCGGAAAGGAAAATCAAGATACTCAGGTCAGAAAATGGAGGAGAGTACACTTCAAGTGAATTTGGAAGTTTTGTAAAGATGTTGAGATTAAGAGGGAGCTCATCACTCCATATAATCCTCAACAAAATGGTATAGAAAAAAGAAAGAATAGAACAATTATGGAAGTAGTAAATACTATGATTCACAATCAAGATCTTCCAATGCACTTATGGGATGAAGCAGCAAGAACAAAAATTTATTTCCAAATTAGATTATCCCATAGTGCACTTGGATTCATAAACTATTGAATAAACTTTCACTAGAAAGAATCCATAAGTAAGTCATCTCAAAATATTTGGTTGTCCAGTATTTGTACACATTCCAAAAGAAAAGAGAACTAAGTTGGATCCTTCAGGAAAGAAGGGAATATTTGTTGGATATTGTGAGGTCTCTAAGGTCTTCATAATTTACATACTAGGTTACCATCGTATTTAAATAAGCAGAGATGTAACTTTTGATGAATATGCATCACTCAAAATATCAAGGAAATTCCAGCTTGAAGAAGTATATGAAGAAGAAACTATAGTTCTCAGAGTTGCAGAACTCGTGAAGGAAGTTACAGTCACCCCTGATGATGAGATTCCAAAAGATCGTGATATGATAGAATCTCAAGAACCTCCCCGTATGATGATCTCTCACAAGAGAAATCCAACGTGGGCAAGATAACTTATTCAAGATGCAGAGAAGTATGGTGCCCTAGAAGGAATCATGAGACAAAGAAACAAATGTAAGCCATTCTCCAACTATATGTCCTTGATGTGTGATCTCGAAGAAAAGGAACCTACTTGCTTTGAAGAAGTTGTTTAGAATAAATAAAGTATGTATGCCATGATAGAGGAATACCAATCCATTATAAAGAATGATGTATGGGAAGTAGTTCCCATACCAAAGAAAAAAGATGTGGTATATTCCAAGTGGATATACAAAATAAAATATGCAACAAAAGGAAGTATTGAAAAACATACGGAAAGATTTGTGGCTCGTGGATTTTGTCAAAAGGAAGGTATTGACTATGAAGAGAAACATTTGCTCCTATAGCTAGATACACTTCTATCAGAACCATCATAGCTCTTGCAGCCAAAAATAAGTGGAAGTTACAACAGATGGATGTGAAAACAACCTTCTTAAATGGTGTTATTGAATAAGAAGTGTAATGTATATAGAAGAACCACAAGGGTTTGAACTTGAAGATAGAAGGACTCATGTCTGCAAATTGAAGAAATCTCTGTATGGGGTGAAGTAAGCTCCTAGATCTTGGTATGGAAGAATTGATAGTTTCCTGACAAGCTTGGTATTTACCAAGATTAAAGTTGATTCTAACCTTTATGACAAGGTTATGGATGATGATCCAGTTATATTTCTACTATATGTGGATGATTTATTCTTGACAGGAGAAGACAATCTCATCACATATTGCAAGAAGAAGCTCTCTTCAGAGTTTGAGATGAAAGATGTAAGCTCGATGAATTATCTCTTAGGTATTGAAGTTTGGCAGAGCCCAGAGAAGATATTCCTTAACTAAGGGAAGTATGCAGTTGAAATACTTAAGAGATTTGACATGTTGAAATGTAAACCCATGAACACACCCATGGAAATGAATTTGACGCTCATGGTTGATACTTCATCAGAGTTGGTTGATGCTACTCTATACAAACATATTATTGGATCGTTGATGTATCTGATGAATACCAGGCCAAATATATTCTTTTATGTGAATACCTTGAGTTAGTAACTGGTGGAGCCTAGACGTGTTCACCTTGTAGCTACAAATCATGTGATGAGATACCTTAAGGGTACATTGGATTATGGTCTCTGTTATATTGGATATCATGAATTCAGACTGTGTGGTTATACTGATTCAGATTGGAATGGAAATGCTTCAGAAAGGAACAACACTTCAAAATTTTGTTTCAGCTTGGGGTCAACCATGACTTCATGGAAAAGTAGGAAGCAATCTAGTACTTCTCTCAGGACAACAGAAGGGAAGTACAATGCAGCATGTTCTTCCAGTTGTGAAGCCATATGGCTTTAAAATTTGTTGACAGGTTTGTTCGATATGGATATGGAAGCCACCATGATTCTATGTGATAACCAGAGTTGTATAAAGATGATGGAGAACACATTGTTCCATGATAAGTCGAAGCACACAGAGATATGGTATCACTACATTCATGATATGGTGTAGAGGGGAGTTGTAAAGCTCCAATATGTTAACACAAATGAGAAGTTTGTAGATGTGTTGACCAAGCCTCTATCTCATGTGAAGTTTGAGTACTTATGAGACAAGCTTGGTGTTGTATGAAAGGACCTCCCTCGGAAGGGGGAGTGATGTTGATGATACTATCGTATCCTGACAAACAATGAGTAGCTCTGTTAAGATTTTATATCCCTAGGAAGATCCTGAAGGTCCTATAAGAATGGTTTGTCAGAGTACATGTGCATGTATATCCCAGTTGTGGTTAGTAGTGGTAGCTCCATCAGGATTTTATATCCTAGGGAATATTATGATTTATGGGTAGATCCTGAAGGTTCGGTAAGGATGGTCTGTCAGAGTACCACATGGTAGCTTGTTAGTATTTTATATCCTAGGGAATATTATGATTCCTAGGCATATCCTGAAGGTCCATTAAGGATAGTCTATCAGAGTACCACAAATGTTGTTGTTGATTCACCTGCCTCATTATGTTGGCAGATGTTGATGATGTTATTTTTCCAACCTCGTGTTGTTGATGATGTTGTTGTTCCAGCCTCATGTTATTGATGATGTTTTTGTTCCAACTTCATGCTATCTATTTTGATGTTTCAGCTTCATGTTGATGATGATGATAATGTTACTCCATCTCCATGTTGTAAATGATGATGATATTGATGATGAGAAAAACTTTTGATGATTTATAGATGTGCCAGCCAGTGTTCCAGATGTTGATGAGATGTTTCCCTCTCCTTCTCTTGATGATGTTGTATTTATCATATTAGTAGAATACCCTTCTAGTTAAGGGGGAGTGTTGAAATATTGTAACTTCAAAGAGTATTATAATTATATTTGAGTTATTATCTTATAGATCAAATCCAGTTTTGTGGATTGATCATGTCGGGTATTATATAATATCAAATCCCCTATTTTGGAATGGTCAAACAATATTCGTATGGTGGTATTTGTTAATTCAAACCCTAGTATTTATAAACTGGTTTTAACCACTTCTAGGAGAAGTCGACCCCACTAAGTGAAGTGACATAACCCTAGTTCTTCCTCAACTAGTATTTATATGAAAGGATGGTGCCTCACTTGTAAACTCTCACACTCACTCATCTAGTATGCATATATTGAAGGCAGTTGCAGTTGCAGGAGGAAGGAGAAGAGAGGTGCATGCTCATTCTTGATTTATCTTTGGTGTTTTGGTCTTAGTCTTGGCACTGTATTGTCAATATATTATTGAGGAAGTTTTTGTTGGTTTTTCTCCCCCATGAGGGTTTCCCAGAATAAAATGTTGTGTACCTTATTATTGTGTTTCTTTCAGTAATCCTCTTTATGCTAATGTTTTGAAAATGCATTGAATGCTCAAGTAAATTGAAAATAATCTAATAAAAATAACACAAACTTAACATATTCATCATCATTTCATGCATTTAATTAAACCATTTTCACATTTTTAATCTAAGCAAATCCAAATAATTTGTGTTTGAATAACAAAATGATGTATTAACCAGGTCATTTGTTAATAGACACCCTCAAAGAATAAGTTTGGTTTTGTAAAAGTATTCAAGTGAAACGGGGCACTATAATTTCACTAGCCAATGATGAGGACATGGAAATCATGTTTTCTCCTAAACTGTAACTAATGGATACTAAAAGTAAAGTTATCCCTATAAATCAAAATACTATGGAAATGAACTTTGAGGATGCATCTCTAAATACTCAGGTAGGCCTAAAAGTCGATAGCATTCAAGGAGATAAATTCTAATTTATTTTCTTTGTCTGACATGTTTTCTCAAGTAGTTTTGTTATTCTTATTTCTAAAGAAGTATGCCTTCCAGACCTATAAATTCTAGAACTAGGTGGGAAAGAATAGGAATTTTTTTATGAAGTTCCATGTATTTTTGTTAGCAAGTTCCAACTAAATTGATTTTTTTTTTGTATTAAAATACTGTTCAGTTAGGTCATAGATTTTTCTAATACAAAATATATCTATTATTGTGAAAAAATAAATTCTACTCTTAACCACCCAAGTTGCACCCAATTGACATAAAATTTTCGAATCATTTCATCACACCCTTAACAACCTTAACTACATGCAATCAAATTTCTTTAAATATTCGAAAATATCTTGTCCCACCCTCATGTGCACTTATGTGAGAGTGAGATTACCAGTGCCTTGATAGTTGCAATAGACTCGCACGAGGAAAACATGTCACAAGTGACATTTGAACTTGGGTGGGAAGGATAACAAATCCTCCTCTTAATAACCTAATCTATACCCAATTGACTTAAAATGTTTAGATGCATCTCAACCCACCGTCAAGAAATGAAGTGAGAATAGCATTACATGTACTTTTCCAACCCCAATCAGCCCACAAGGGATAAACACGTTATAATAAATTTTGGAACCTAGGTGGGGAGGATAACATATTTTCCTCTTAGCCACTTAAGCTAGACCCGATTGACAAAAAATGGTTGGAAACATCCATCCCACCCACAAGCACTTAAGCAAGAGTTATATTGTCAGTATCTTACTAACCTAATTGGTGTTGATTTTTCAATAGGAAAGGTTTAAACATGAAGTTCATTCCATTTTAGCATTTTACTTACACCATAAAAAAATTTGTTGTAGCAACCAAGATCACAAGAAGTAACACCATGCACAAGTACATAAGAAGTATTCTGGGAAACCCTCTTCAACAAGGGAAGAAAACCCAACCAATCCTTTGTTATATTCTTCAAGAGAAATACCTCCACCACCAAGAAAACCTAGCACACAAAAGGGTCTTTACAAACCCTATAAGACTAGCACCCAAGAGAGGTGCACACATTTCCCAAGAAGATGTACTTGCTGAAATTTCCAAACACACACAAAAGATATGATTTATCAATGGGGAATTTACCTTTACTTATACTAGACTGAACCTCTCAACATAAGTGTATATTGGCACAACAGGGCCAACCTCTCTAACTCACAATATAATTAATAATAACCATACTAATTATCTTTTACATTAATTATATATTACATTAAGGTGGGGCCGACCTGTACCCTTTACATTACAATTAGGGTTACAGGTAAGTCTGACTCTTGAAAAATATAGCAAGGGATCTCATACACCCACTAGTGCTTAGGCACTAGGGGCACATCCATAGGGATGTCCATATATCTATCTCACTACGTCTCACAGGAGAACCACACTCACTAGTGCTCAACCACTAGGATCACGTTTACATGTTCTCATCCACAGGCATGTTAAACTCAATAGATCTTCTTTCCCACTGCATTACACAGAAGAGTCACTTGGAGTTCATAATATCAACTCTATGCTTAGATGAGGCTAATACATTGTCCTCATCTTTGTCTCATGACGATGCAACCATATCATGGGAATTCACACGTTGACCTTGTGCTCAACCACATGCACATCCATCTCATCAGATCTTCTTTATCACTGCGTTACAAAGGAGAATCATATAGAGTTCTTCTCCACTCTCTGTAAGGAGGAGGCCATCAATACGTTCTAGTTCTGTATTAGATAGGAACCACACAGCCATCTCAGGGGCTTCTCTCTCAGGTCTGTGTCTTGGAGGATGTCTCATGCAACTTTAATCATCAAGACTCCCTCTCATCTAGGGAGGCATTCTCCATCAGGACAAGTCTCGCACGTAATTAATCGAACTTTGTCTTGGCTATAGTCATCAACACTCCCTCTCAACTAGAGAGGTATTCTTCACTAAGTCAGTTTGGTGAAGATGTCTACAAATTTCTCATGTGTAGGAAGGTACTGCACATGTACTTATTTCCTCTGCATCATGTTTCTAAAGATAATATTTTATCTCAATGTGTTTTGATCTATCATGAAACACAAGTTTCTCAAAGAGCTTCACACAGCTTTGGTTATAATCATAGGATCCATCTCATGATCAAGTAAATCTTTTAGAAGCTTATGAAGCCACATTGTTTCGCACACTCAATGATATATACTTTGATTCTATGGTACTCAAGGCCACGGAGATTTGTTTCCTGTTGCACCAAGAAATCATGGAAAACAACAATCGGATGTGCTCTTCTAGTCCATTGTACTTTTTGTCCATTTTGCATATCCCTACAAACTAAAGTCTTCATTGGAGGCATATCTCAGTCCATATCTAATTGTGCCTCGTAGATATCTCACTACATGTTTTGTTGTTGTCCAGTGAGTCTGTCTTGGTTGACTCATGGAATGACTGGGTACATTCACTACATAGAATGAATCAAGTTTGGTGTTAACCAGATACATCAGTGATCCAATCAGCTATGGATCAATCTTGTCTGAATCATCATCATTCATTTTCTTCACATCCATCACCATGGATTTGCATTCTGGCATATTGAACTTCTTTAATATTCCCACTGTATATTTTCCTTAACTCAAGAAAGTATCATCGGTCCTCTGTCATACTTCTTGTCCCAAGAAGTAGTGCATCTTACTTAGATCCTTCATCTCGAAATCAAAATTAAAAGCTTACTTGTATCAAACAACAAGGCTTTCTAAATAAGTCAACAAAATCAGGCTCTCGTCACCAACACTGTAATAATATAGGTTTGGATCAACAACGCTCTCGCTAAAACCCAAACTCATCAAGAATCCATCCATATGACATAGTTTCCAACTCATGGATGGTAGTACGGATGGAAGTGTATCGGGATTACTGGATCAAGTGTCTCATCATAGACAACTCCCTATGTTTGTGAGAGTTCGTTGGATATAGATCTTGCTTTGTATTTCTCAACACTTACATCAGTTGCATGCTTGATCTTATAGATCCAATTGGAAGTCACCACAGACTTCCCTGCTAGTCTATGAACAATATCTTATACATCATTCTTTAAGATATATTGGTATTCTTCTATTATGGCATCTTTCCATACTTTTTCTCGTGTTGCTTCTCGATGTCAAGAAGGCTCAGAATCAAGATGTGGCTCATGGCTGGAGAGTAGCTCGAAAAATATATTTGTTCTCTTGGGATGTACCTTGAGAGGCTTGTATGTTTCTCTGTCTCCTGCAGAGTGAGCCTAGGCAGGCCTTTTATGCCCTACTGCAATATCTCTAGATATATCAACTAGAGGAACTGGATCAGTTGGGATAATGTATGTCTCCCTCTGAATTGTTGAAGGGGGAGAAAGTTTTGTCTCACTGTCAATCTCCATATGAGATTCTATGGATCTTTGAAAGGATATACCTTCTTCAAGGACAACATCTCTTCTTGTCTCAATATATCTCTGACCAAGGATGTAGATCTGGAATGTCTTCGAAGATTCATTGTTATCCCATAAATGTATCCTTTCTCCTTGAAGGGTCTAGCTTAGACTTCTTCTCTTTGGGTACAAGAAAATACATTGGGCACACAAATATCTTGAAGTGTTTAATATCAAGATTCACTCCAATGAAGGATTCTTCGGGAGTTATGTTTTTCAAAGTCTGGTTAAGACTCATATATTGTGTCATGCATGCTTCTTCCCATGGAATCATAGAAGGATTATGATCATGCATTATTGCATTGGTTTCCTCAATGATGGTTCTATTCTTCATCTTTATCAAATAGTTTTGACTCCCTATGATTCAAGTGACTCCCTCTAAAGTATAAACATATTTCTTTGTTGTTAACGTGTCTGGAACAAGAAAACAAGAGGAACAAAAACAAGAATATCTCCTAAAGGACAATAACGAGTACATCTCTAGAATCAAAACAATTTAAGCATTGGTCTCTCAACTACAACACCTACTTGTGATGTAGCAAACTTTGGAAATATAGGTTAGAGGAATGACAATTTCAACAATCAATCCTAGAGTCTTCACTTCCAATGTGTTGTTCTTCTAAATGAATTGAGATCCCTCAGGATCCATGACTTTAGAAAAAGGTTCCTTCCTCCTATAATTACCCTCATGACATTGATACAAATAATATATATACAACTTCATACATGAGGGTGTTGATATGATTTCTCCAATGGCACCTGGCTGATTTATGTCCTCTGGAATCTTCATGAAGAAGGTAGTCACAATGTCACCTTTTTATATCACCCACAATAAGTCTTCCTCTCAAGTCTTGTCTTATAAGAACTTGAAGTTGCTTGATTCATCAAGCTTATCTTCCATCATAGTTATGTTCATCATAATTTTAGATTCTTCACAAACCCTTGTCAACTAGGCTAGAAAACCTAACGGCTAGGCTAGGCTAGAAACATTAGGTTTTGTTGGGATTATGATTTCAAACAATAATTCTTGAAATTTATAAGAACACAAGTAATATTTAAGGTTTTTTCAAAGAGTTGTTGAAATCCTAAAAACCATAAATCTGCATAAATTTGTGGAACCCTAGAAACCCTAGGGCCAAAAATAAAAAATCTTGGAATTTCACTTTAATAGATTATGGAGGTGCACTGAAGGAGTTCATACCCTCCTGTCCAAAATTCATCCCCAACGTCAAAGTATTAAGTGTTGGAACACCTCATAAAGGAGGGTCGTACGGATTTTATGGAAACCCTAGGAGGGTCGTACGGTTCTGTAGAAATGAGAAGAATATGATTGGTAGATGCTTGTGCAATGGGTTATTCAAGACCTGTGCTCTAATACCATGTTGAATTTTCAATAGGAAAGGTTTAAGAATGAAGTTCATTCCATTTTAGCATTTTACTTAAACCATAAACAATTTTGTTGCAGCAGCCAAGATCACAAGAAGAAACACCATGCACAAGTACACAAGAAGTATCTTGGGAAACCCTCTTCAACAAGGGAAGAAAACCCAACCAATCCTTTTCTATATTCTTCAAGATAAATACCTCCACCACCAAGAAAACCTATCACACAAAAGGGTGCTTACAAACCCTAGAATACTAGCTCCCAAGAGAGGTGCGCACTTTTCCTAAGAAAATGTACTTGCTGAAATTTCCAAACACACACAAAATATATGATTTCTCAATGGGGAATTTACCTTTACTTATAATAGAATGAACTTGTCAATAGAAGTGTCTATTGGAACAACAAGGTCGACCTCTCTAACTCACAATATAATTAATAATAACCAGATTAATTATCTTTTACATTAATTATCTATTACATTAAGGTGGGGCCGACCTGTACCCTTTGCATTACAATTAGGGTTACAGGTAAGTATGACTCTTGAAAAATATAGAAAGCGATCTCATACACCCACTTGTGCTCAACCACTAGGGTAAAATCCATAGGGATTTACATATTTCTATCTCACTACGTCTCATAGGAGGACCACACTCATTAGTTTTCAACCACTAGGATCACGTTCACCTGTGCTCATCCACAGGCACGTTCAACTCAATAGATCTTCTTTCCCACTACATTATAGGGGAGAGTCACTTGGATTTCATCATCTCAACTCTCTTCTTATAGGAGGATAATACATTGTCATCATATTTGTCTCTCAACAATGCACCCACCTCATGGGAATTCACGGGTTCACCTTGTGCTTAGCCACATGCACGTCCAACTCAACAGATATTCTTTCTCATTGCGTTACATAGGAGAATCATATGGAGTTATTCTCAACTCTCTATAAGGAGGAGGCCATCATTATGTTACCATTTTGTATCAGATAGGAACCACACACCCATGTCAGGGGCTTCTCTCTCAGTTCTATATCTTGGAGGATGTCTCATGTAGTTGTAATCATCAACAATTGGCTTACAAGGAGAAAATTCCATAAGTAGAATTAGAACCTAGGTGGGGATGATACAAAAATTTCATCTAAACCACCCAAGATAAACCCAATTGTCTATCCAATCATCTTATTTAATGAGGAATTTCCATATATGGAAAATAATTCATTGTATACTAAG
Source organism: Picea sitchensis (assembly GCA_010110895.2). NCBI lineage: Eukaryota > Viridiplantae > Streptophyta > Pinopsida > Pinales > Pinaceae > Picea > Picea sitchensis. Next base: position 15,139 of record SNQJ01S0068169.1, on the reverse strand, counting down.
AACCCAAGGAACTAACTCAATTGATTATAATACGAGCTATGTCCTTGACTCATAATATTAGCTCCAACCCTAAGTAATACTCCAAGATGTCTACAATTGTTGAGTAATAATTGTCCTCCCCCATATAAATTTAAAGTTGTCAATGCTCCCCAATGAAATTTTAACCCTAAATGGGGATAACAAACGGACATAAACTGTTTAGTAGCCAACATGCTACTAGGCTAACAACAAGTTGGGTTTAACTTCTTCCTAGGATGAAATTTCTATTTTATTACTCATACATACATACATACATGTGTGTGTGTGTGTGTGGTGTGTGTTTTCATAAAAAAATACTAAAGAGAAAGTATATGAAACACCACAACCATTTAAAAGACATATTCAAAAAGTAAAGTTGGAAAGACAAAGAAGGGAGTGACTTGAAAATGTTCAACTTGATGACATGTTGGATCACTACATTTGGAATGAATTTTCTGCTATGATATATCAAGCAATATTAGGTCAATATGAAAACATTGCAAATATTACGTTGGACAACTAAGAGGGGGGGTGAATCAGTTGTTACCATGCTTAAACAATTATGCTTATTTTAAACTCTTTACAGAACACTCAATGACAATCATAATAATGCAGGGAAGTAAGCAATAGAACATTCAACATCATTCACACATATGAGATACACAAAGATAGATGTTTTCCTGAGGAAACCCATAAAGGGTAAAAACCTCTTCTTCTTTATATGATAAGTAATCTT
>SNQJ01S0068168.1:25893-65370 GCA_010110895.2 Picea sitchensis | reverse complement strand
ATGTAACTGCAAAGTGTATTCTGATTATTATTGATATATTATTCATTGGATCAATCCCCATTGTGGATTGATCATGTCGGCTATTGTAATAGGACCAAATCCCCTTTTGCGGATTGGTCATAATGTAATTGTAAAAGGCCAAAGAAGAAGTCAGCCCCAACATATATTAAAGAAGCCCAGAATATAATAAAGGTGGTTATAACCACCCAGTTTCAGAGTTGTTTGACGTTCCTCTTCCATTGGGCTCTAGGAATCTGGCATGACCTTCATCTATGACAAAGTTGGGTCAGATCCTAACTTCGATGGTTATGAGTTTAGGAGGGAAGGTGTGTGGTTGCTGCCAACCACCTCATTCCTATAGGATGGGCTGGCGCCATCTCCAGCAGTGGCCACAATATAAGGGATTAGAGGAAAGGATCGAGGTCGAAGATATAGGTTTCAATGATCGCTCCAAGAACCAACCAATCATACCTAGGGGAAAGTACTTTAATATGTTACATTATACTTTAATTTATACATTACATTAATGTTATATATAGTATTAATTTATTGATACTTTAATTATGTATTACTAAACACATTAAGATCAATGTATTAGTACTTTATTAATGTATTACTTTATTAGTGTATTAATACTTTAGCAATGTATTAATTAATAATCTATTGATTAATTAATACGTTGCAATATACATGAATGTATAAATGTCATCCATAGTTATAGTCACCATGATTCATGGTCATCTATGGACAACAACTATCAAATATGGTTAACCATTATCAACCATGGTCAACCACACTCAAACATGGTAATGGTCAACCATAGTGAAGGTCTACGGAAGTTAACCATGGTCACGGTAGACCATAATTAACCATGATCATGGTAATCCAAGGTTAACCACAATTAATCATGCTCATGGTAGACCAAGTTCAACCATAATTATCCATGGTCATGGTCAAGCAAGGTCAAGGTTGATCATTATTCACCATCTCAACCAAAGTCAACCTTTCCTTCCCAAAGTCAACCAAGGTCTACAAAATTTAACCATGGTCATGGTCAACCATAAGAAACCATGGTTGCTATCAATTAATGTATCAATACCTTAATAAAGTTTTATAAATGTACTACTACTTTAATAATTTATTTATTAAGATATTAATATTTTACCAATGCATAATTTATTAATGTATTAATAATTTAATATGCTACATTATACATTAATGTATTAATAGTTTAGTTTATACATTACATTAATGTAATAATGTGTTAGTAATTTATTAATACTTTATTAATGTTTAAATGTGTTAATAATATAAATAAATACATTATTAATAATGTGTTATTTACGTATTACTTTATTAGTGTATTAATACTTTAGCAATATATTAATTAATAATGTATTAATGTATTATTAATTCATTTATTAATGCATTTATTAAGGTATTAATACTTTATAATGTATTTATTAATGTATTATTAATTTAATAAGGTATTATTAATGTATTATTTTATTACTGTATTGATACTTTAGCAATACATTAATTAATAATGTATTAATGTATTAAATAATTGATACATTACATTATTAATTAATGTATAAGTATTTTATTAAAGTATTAATACTTTAGTAATGTATTTATTTATGCATTATGTATTATTATTGTAATAATGTATTAATTAATTAGTAGATTACATTATTAATATATCAATCAATTAATAAGTTACATTATATATTAATGTAAATCAAAACTTTAATTTATACATTACACTAATAATGTATGATTAATGTATCAATATTTTATTAATGTTTTAATGTATTTATTAATAATCTATTAATCTATTCAACATTGGAGGAGTTCTATGGTTTCAGAGTGGATGTCTCCCTATGGCCCATAGAACTGCAAGCAAGGGCCTCAGACCCTCTCCCCTCCCCTTCCTATAATTTTTCCATTCTCCCCATTCTCTCTCCAACATTTCCCTTATTGGCGTTTTTCCCATCTTGCTACCAGTCATGTCAAACATGCGGTATTTTGTTTTGTTACGGGAAGGTACCGAGCATCGATGTGATCTTAGAGGCAGGTGGTCAAATTGGGCCAGATGGCTTTCCAACAAGAGGATGAGGTGGATTATGAGGATATCCCTTCACGTGTGAGGGTTTTCCTCACACAAGAAGAAGTAGAAACCCGAGGTAAGCATATCCATTACACATTTTCTTAGGTACAAGGGGCGGATCCTCATGCCCAAAATCCATATGTGGAGCATGTGGATGAAGGCTTCATGCATGATGGAGTTAATGAGATTAAATCAAGGGATCGACATGAAGAAAATGTTGCATTTCAGGATAAAAGTGGTAAGTGGGCTCCCTGCGTAGCTCTAGAAAAAAACAAGGAAAGATATAGGACCTTATGCCAAGAGAGGCCAGAGAAGGAGAAGAACACAATTTCTAATCTTTCCCATAATATGAGAATTGCAGATTCTTTGTCGATGAAAAACCCTCAACGTATAGAGGAGAGAAGAGCACGTGATAATGGTGGTAGAATTCGATATTCAATTAAAGGATATTTCTAGAATGAACAAAAAATTACTTGTTGGAAGGTTCAATGGAAAATCACCTAGGGGAATTTCCCTCCAATAGTGGCTAGACTAGATGTGGACTCCTCTTCTCAGGTATTCTCCATTGTTTCACATTTTAGCAAGAGGATGGATTTCTTTTCTTTTCAATTCAGAAAAAGACTGTGCAGACATATTCAAAGGAAAATGGTCTTGGGGTCCATCAGACCTATTTCTTAAGCCTTAGATGGTGGATTTTGACCCTTTGCATGAAATAGTCAATTTTATGAAGGTTTGGGCCATCCTTCCTGGTCTACCTTTAGCTTTCTGGACTAGAGAAGATTTGGAAGTTATCAAAAACAAGATTGGTTCTTTTGTTAACCTTGATCCCAATTGGGCTTCCAAAAAATATAAGACATGGTCCTGGATTCAGGTTGAAATAAATTTCAGAGAAGGTTTAGTTGGAAGTGTTGACCTTGTAATGGGTGACATTACCTAGCACCAAAAGGTGGACTACTGGAAAATCCCCTTTCGGTTCCATGTTTGTCATGAAACTAGTCACTTAAGAGCTAACAGTGTTCGGGGTCAGCCTGAAATTCCCCCTCAGCCAAATATTTGGCATGGAAAATCCACTATAAGAAAAGTGGAGCCTACAAAAAATTTCTCGGTCAAAGGAAGGAAGGAGAGAAAACCCTTTGATCTGGGTATGACAAATCTCATGGCTCTAGAGCTAGGAGACCCCATCTAGCAGGAAATTTTAAAATGTACATTGAATACATACCCTCCTCCCACTTTTTTGTCATCCCAGACCTATTTTGTAACACCCCCCAGTCCAACCGAGGGACATTACGGTGCAGAATAAGCATAAAAATGAAATTTCTGCTAACTAAATTAATTATTTTACTGTTAGTCGATTTTTTGTAGCTTATAACTATGAAATTAAAATAGATTTTAACTACTTCCCATAACCATAAAATAGATGCATCTAAAGAAAAAAAATTAACATGAATGCAACTTAAACATTCACACAACAACATATAAAGAATTCTCAAATATGCAGAGTTCATGCACAACAATAACACATGTAAATAACACATCAAAAATATAATACACTTATCTTTAAACAAAAGTTGTGCAACTCGCTACTTGGGATGAACGTTCCACCCAACTATAGATTTATTGTTCCAAATATCAACAACCATTCACCCCCAAGCTGAGGCTAGCAATCCACAATAGAGGGTGGTCTCTCACAACCCACTCACAACTCATGGAACTCACAACCCAATTGATATTCTCCTACAACTATCATGATTTTACACCAACTCTCTTCCTTTTGACCTGTCCAAACCAAGGAAATTACCCCTTAAATGATATTAGTCCCTCATGTGTCCCATTCATTTATCAGGGTCTCTCTCACACAGGTAGCTAGGAATCTCTCAGTTGGGAACTCAAGGGAAATTTTTTCTAGGAAAAACTATCAATAAACCAACAACAAACAATTGTTTTTTTGGTGCAACTCACATAAGATTTCACTCTTCAGTATTGACAACCTGCCTCTTCAGTTTTCCACCTCCAATTCATTCCAGTTATGCTCCAGCATTCTCTATAATTCTCCCTCCATGGTTGCACCAACTCCAATCTTTTTTTCTTCTCTCTACTTGTTTCCCATGCACAAAACTTGACTAACTAAAAATGATGCCCCAACCCATATGAATTTCCTCTCTTTGGATTTCCTTTATTGACTCACACTCTTCCCCAAGTTGATTTTACTCAACCCCCATGTGCCCAATAATTTTTGGATGTGACCACTCACACCCACCCTCTTACATGTATTCAATGATTGGCTTTGGGAGCAGTCAATCAAAAATTGGAAGGTTCATATACAATTAGAAAATTTAGGAAAATGGGTGAAATTAATATACATGGGTATTTCCCCCTTGGACCCTTCTTGGACATTATCCTAGACCCTCTCCCCTCTTTTGGATTAATGCATCCCCCATCTCTTGTCCATTTCCCCTTAGCAGCTGGCATCACATTTTATTATTAAAACATTGAAATACAATTCACATATTACATTGTTTTGGGAGTAGACACACATTATATCTACATAATCATTAATTAAACTGAGGATTATAGTGGGGATGTTATATCTTTAGCAATCATTTCTCCTACCCCAAGGATCTCCCACTCCCCATCCCCTCGGGTTGCCCTAGCCCCCTATCCCCATTCACCTGAGCCCCTGGAACCCTTGGTGGATCCCATGGTCAATCCTCAGCCTTCCCCCCTTTCCCCTAACCACTCTCCCCCTCTTTCTCCTTCAAAATCTTCCTCTTAGGGGGATAAACCATTTGTGTCCTTGAATACTCAACGATCCCCTTCCCCCAGGGCTCCTGTCTTGATCCCTACCCCCTGTAGCTCTTAGTTTTCTATGGAGTATCCAAATGATCCTCCTCCTATGGATTACGCGTTTCAGTTTAAAGGGAGCAACTTGGAAGCAATGACCTCAAAAGGGGGTTTGAATTTAGACCCTCTCCAAGACTGTCAAGCTAGAAGAAAGTGAAACCTATCCAAAGGTCAAGTAAAGGCGGTAGCTAAAATTTGAAAAGGAACTCAATCAACCATCACGAGTGCCCTTAGAGTGGGGAAAGCCATGGGACTGTCTTCGAAATGGTCATCCTTTCTTTCAATTCCATAAGGGTAGGCCCCCCCTAGAAAAATATTACCCTCAAAAGGATGTTCAATAGCCTCAATCTAGACATTATTCTTCTACAAGAGACAATGTGTTCAAGTGATACAACAATCAATACTTTAACCCATTCACTTGAAAACTAGTCCTTCAATGCCATTGACATAGAAGGAATTCCAGGAGGCCTCCTCACTGGATGGATTCCAAATTTTAAGTTGGTCACCTCTTCGTCGGTTCGTTCTTCCATTTCAGTCAAACTGAAGTACAATAATTATGATTTTTCTTTTACAGTAATAAACATTTATGGACCGTATGCTGACAGACCCCCATTTTGGGAAGACTTAAAAAATGCATGTTTATTTAATGACCTTCTCTTAGTGGTAGGATGAGATATGAATTTTACCTTGTCTCTGAGGGAAGTTTGGGGGCCTAACCCTAGATAGCATTGACAAAAGGTCTTCTTCCTCTCCTTCATTTAGGAAGTAGGACCAGTGGATATAGAACCGGTAAAACTCAGCCCTATGTGGCATAATTATAATTCTAGAAGAGAGGGGGTAGCCAAACTACTAGACATATTTTTGGTAACATAATACTTTCTAGAGAAGGGATGGAGTTTTAAAACCAAGGTAGAAGAAAGGGGAAACTCAGATCATCGCCCCATATCTCTAAGTTGAAGGTCAAGAAGAGATTCCCCTCATGCGCTTCTTAAGATAAATCCAGTCTGGCTAAAGGATGAAGATTTTAGAAAACTGTTTATCTCGAACTGGGAAAGGATGAACCATATAAAGTTGGATCCAATGATGGTACAGTTTGAAGCCACCTTTAAAAAAGTCAAAGGAGCCATTAAAAACTAGATTCATGAATGGAAATATAAAAGACAAAAGTGGATATTGGATATTGAAATAAACCTCTCAAGTATCATTTCAAATGAAAGTGGGGAGCCTCTCAGACCGACTATCATGGAAGAGATAAAAGTCTTGGAGGAAAGGAGAAATGACTGGATAAAAAAATAGGAATAAGAATGGAGGCAAAAAAATCGATCTTTTTGGCTACAAGTTGGAGATAAAAATACTAAAATTTTCCACAAATTTGCAAACCACAGAAGGAATGTCAATACAATTTGGGAAATTAAAAGTGATTCAGGAGACATGGTAAGCTCATTCCATGAAAACGCAGAGGTTGGAGCCTGTTACTTTGAAAATATTTTTAAGGCTTTGGAGGGGTGCCCTATCCAGAAGATATTGGAGGTATTAACCAAGTTGCATCCCATTTTCACGAGGGAGATGAATCAAACTCCAGAAAAATAATTTACGGAAGAGGAATTGCAATCGGCCCTTGATTCAATCCAAAATGGTAAAATATCAGGTCCGAACGGTTTGACAATGGAGCTCTACAAGTCCTTCTTTGAGGTGATGAAATAGGACCTTCTATTGATGGTCAGGGAATCCCAAATATAAGGAAGATTTTACGGGCCCTTAAACTCAACCTTTCTCTATATTATCCCAAAAAATCAAAACATAGAAGGATTTGAGGACTTCCATCCAATATCCTGCTGCAATGTGGTGTACAAACTTATAACAAAAATTATTGCTATAAGATTAAAACCCATTTTAAGTAAAGGAATAGGGGAAGAATAGTTTGGATTCCTACAGGAAAGACAGATTCATGATGCAATTGAAATAGTCTAGGAAGTCCTACATTCGATAAAAAAGAAAAACTTAAAGAGAGCAATTCTAAAAATTGATCTATCCAAAGCATATGATAGAGTCAATTAGAGCTTCTTGAGACTCTATCTATCTCCCCTTAGTCAACTAGATAATGGGTTGCCTTCAAATATCATCCTTTGCAGTCCTCCTCAATAGATCACCTTTGTTTTTTTTCAGGGCATCAAGAGGGCTACGCTAGGGGTGCCCTTGTTCCCTTTCCTATTCCTAATCATCGAGGAGGATTTAAGTAGGATTATAAAGGAGGTCGTATTCCTGAGAACACTGAGAGGGATTAAAGTAACAAATTCATAGATAATCATTCATCTTCTATTCGTAGACGACATCCTATGTTGTGTATATGGCTCCCTAAGTAATGTGTTATCTCTCAGGTGAGTGTTGGACTTGTACTGCAAGTATATGGGGATGATGATAAATTTAGAGAAATCTTTCATACTAACAAATAAGTGCTATGAAACTGAATAAATATCCTTTTTGAATATAATCTCGGTCAAAAAGAAAACTCTGGATGATGGGGTAAAATACTTGGGATCCTCTCTAAAATTAGACTAGTATAGAAAGACAGACTGGGATTGGATGATCCGAAAGATAGAAGCAATAATTTCAATTTGGGTCTTTAGGATGATATCAAGAGGAGAAAGGCTCATGTTTCTCAAATCAATTTTGAAACACCATAGTAGCAATCCCTAAGGGGGTTCTCGAGAAAATCAGAAGGATGATCTTAAAATATCTTTGGGTTGGACATGACGCTTCGGGGGGTACCCACTTAGTCAAGTGGACTGAAATTGCAGCTCCTAAGGACCTAGGAGGATGGGGACTTATGGATATTCTCCCTTTTTCTAGAGCACTTGCAGGTCATAACCTTTGGCACCTAACTCATGGAAAATCTTTCTGGTCTAGGGTGTTGAACTCCAAGTACTTCCCAAACCTCTCCATTGAACAATGGTTTCGATTACTAGAAAAATCCTCTAAGGGTTCTATCGTGTGGAAGGGTCTAGTAGACACATTTCCTTTAATAGAAAGTTGGACAGTATGGAAAATAGGCAATGTCAGAAAGATGAGGATCAGAGAGGACCCTTGGTTGGGGGATGGAAACTCTTACGTGCTCTCAAACTCTCTTGTACATTTCCAAAGGGATCATAATGGTACCCTTCTCGATGACATTCAAACATGTGACCCATAGCCCAAGGGGTGAGCTAGTTGGAAAGATGTCACCACTCTTGGAGTTCCCCCAAACCTGAAAGAGGAATGGGAATCCTACATATCCAGGTTGTGCAGAAATTTTATCTCTCTATCGAAGAGTCAGAGGACTCTTTATACTGTTCCCTTAATTCAAAGGACAGCTCCTTCACTACAAAATTAGGCTATAAGGTCTGCTAGGAAGACAGACTAAGGGTCCAATCAAAATTGTAGTGGAAATATTTTTAGAAGTGAAAATCCCCAATTAGATGAAAACTAACCCTTTTTATTTCTCTGAACAATAAACTCCTAACCGGGGACAATGGAATAAAAAGGGGATGGTGCGGTCCTAATAGATGTGTGTTTTGCAAAGATGATACTGGAATTGTTTCTCATCTCTTTATCTCTTGTCCCTATGCATGATAGGTTGAAAGCGGGAGTAGATTGGAATAAGGAAAGTGTTGAAGAATGTTACAAGTCTTGGGCGTTGGACAGATCAATCATTCCATATGCAGGACTGCCAAGTCTCCTGGTTTCAAAATTATGGTGGGCCCACAAATCGACCATTTTTAAATACAAGTGGGTGGATCCGGGGATAAAAACAACTATCACTCTCATCCAAGCAACATAATTCAAGGAAGATCCTAAGATGCAAAAGCCTCATTTACCAATTCCTCCCTCTTTGGATTACAACACACCCTAGGGTTAATTTGACGAAGAAATTCAAGACCATACACCTTCTTGCAGAGTTGGAGTGGTACTCTATTTAATTCAGAACCATTATATCTTCATCACATACACTTTAGGTAGCAGAACGAATAACAAAGCTGAAATTACCACACTATGGACTCTACTGGAGACTGCAAAAAAGAAGGATGTAAGAAAGATACAAGTTTTGGGAGATTCAAAATTAGTCATAGAATGCCAGGCACAAGGAAAAATTGACATCCAAAATACAAGTTTGGCCCCAGTTATGAGAGATATTCGACTTATCTTTCATTCCTTTGAGTGGATTTCCTTCCACCACATTCTCAGAGAACTCAATATAAAAGAATATGAGCTCTCCAAAGAAGCCATGTTACTTCAAAGAGGTGCTTTCGGGTACTATGAGTACTTTGAAGGGATAGAAACAAAATCTATGGAGGTCAGACTATAGTAAAGAACAAAAGAGAACATACAAAAGAAGACAGATGGAGACAACAACACCTTTGTTTAAGTTTTTTATTTTTTATTTTTTATTTTGTATCAAGTGAAACAAATTTTATGATGGAAGTAGTAAACCTACTATGGTGGTTACGATAGGTTTTAGAATAGATGTAACATGTATATTCTATGAATATAATAGTTTTTTTCTATGTGAAAAATAAAATCTATTAATCTATTAATCTATTAATTAATTAATATGTTACAATATACATTAATTTATTAATGTCATGCATAGTTATGGTCATGGTGAGTCATGATCATCTACGAACAACAACTATTAAACATGGTTAACCATTATCAACCATGGTCAACCACAATCAAATATGGTCATGGTCAACCATAGTGAAGAACATGCATAATAAAGGCCAACCATAGTGAAGGTCTACGGAAATTAACCATGGTCATGGTCAACCATAATTAACCATGATCATGGCAATCCAAGGTCAACCACAATCAACCATGGTCATGGTATACGAAGGTCAACCATAATTATCCATGTTCACAGTGAAGCAAGGTCATGGTCATTCATTATTCACCATGTCAACCAAATTTTTTACTAAGGTATTAATACTTTACTAATGTATTTATTAATGTATTACTAATTTAATAAGGTATTAATAACTTATTATGTTAAGTTATACATTGATGTAATAATAGTTTAATTTATACATTACATTAATGTAATAATGTATTAATACATTAGTAATGTATTACTAACATCACTAACATCAATGCATTAATACTTTAATAATGTATTACTTTATCATTGTATTTATACTTTATTAATGTTTAAATGTATTAATAATATTAATAGATACATTATTAATAATGTATTATTTATGTATTTCTTTATTAATGCATTAATACTTTAGCAATGTATTTATTAATAATGTATTAATGCATTAATACTTTAATAATTCATTAATACTTTACTAATGTATTTATTAATGTATTATTACTTTAACAATGTATTAATAATTTAACATGTTACATTATTTTTTTTCCTTAGAAAAAAGCTTAAATTTTATTCATCCAAAGAGATAAAATTTACATTTTGTAGATACATGTTGCCATGTATTTTCCAACACTCATAAGAGGTCAATATTGTACCGTAAGATACAACGGAGCCATCAAAACCAATAGTGTTCTTCTCCTTTAAAAAAGACATATTACATGCATTGTTACCACAAATAGTCTCGAATCATATTAAAAAGGATCCACTGTAATTACACCAGAAGGATAGTTCATAATATTTACAAAATAGAAGAGTCTGAGTAAATTCTAGAAGAAATTAGAAATATCCTGCTAAAAATATGAAAAATCCCACTTCATATTTATACTACAGGAATGAGGAGATCCTCATTACAAGATCTGTGATAGTAGTCGTAGTGATATACTTCTTCTACTTCAGATATGAACCATTTCTCATAAGACATGTGTAAGATAGAATTAGATAATGTATCGGATTCCCTGTTGAGGTCCCTATAGACATGATGAAAGGTAATGAAATCAAAAGTATCCACTAATCTATGAAATTATTCAAGAATAGAAAGCAGTTGAATGTTGTGTCATTGTTGTGATTTTCTATCCTAGTTTATGGACAACATTGAGTACCTAGTGCATGGGCTGCAATAATATTTGGAGTAAGGGTTTTTTCCTTGAATATGGATGAATGTTTGGCTAGCCATACCCCCAAGACAAAATGGGGGGAACTTCTTTTACCCTTCTATTTGATCTGCTCGAGGACCATTCACCCCTAGCATTTTCAATAGAAGGATTGACCCAATTCAGGTTCTTTCCTAATGCCAAAGCTAATTCTTGCCAAATTTGATGAAAAAAAGGACATAAGAGGAAAAGGTGAAGGAGAAACTCATTTTCTAATTTACATAAGGAGCACCAGCCTAACCCTTCCAAGTGTTTGTTCTTCATCTTGTCCCAGGTTGGAACTTTGTTGACTATTAGGCACCACATGAAGATTTTAGCTTTCTATGGACAATGAATCTTCCATAATATTTTCCACCACCATAGATGTGGTTCCCTGAGATGGCAATTGATATTGAGATGAATATAGCCCAATTTTTTTTGTGTAATATCCAAATGGGGATATATCCCCTCTAAGTTCATATTCATGGTCCACAATTCGAATATGAGTTGCTTTGAGGTCTTTTAGATAATTCGACCAATGATTTGAAAACGTCCCTTCCAAATCCAACCGATTTATGGTCAACCAAGGTTGGATCTAAATTGTAGTCTGGGTTGGATAGACCACCTGATGTAGATGAAAAATTCCTTGCTCCTGTAGGGCCTGAATCAACTCAGGAGGTACAATGTGGTGACTCTCACTGCCTGGCCACATATATTCCCCAATACAGATCTTGGTCCAACTCCCAGCATGCCACGACAAACCATATCCCAATACATAAAAATATTATAGGGTGGCCTTCCAAATAATTGAGTAATTGGCATACTTTTTTATTGGGTTTCTGATCCATTCTAAAATAGAGTCCCAAAAACTGTACTTTTTTTTAACCACAATGGTCCACAAACTGTTTGTAGTAAGTAGCCTCCAAATTGAATTTGCGGCTAGATATTTTGAGAAGAGAAAGATATTCTTCAACCTCTAACCCCCTAATGCTTTGGGTATCACCACAAATTCCCATCTTACCCAAGGCAACACAAATTTGAAACAAATTCTATGTAATTTTTCCAAGACTCCTTTGTATATCTAGGCTAAAGACATCCAATAAACAAGGATGGCCTCCAAAACTGATTTAACCATGACTAGCCTACCCGCTCAAGAAATCCATCTAAGACTCCAGACCTTCATTATTTTTTCCAGCTTGTCTATAAGCCAGGACCAATCCAATTTTAATTAACAGTTTGGATTTAATTGAAAACCTAAGTATTTGATCCCTAAGTTGAAATCCCTGGCCTCAAAGGAGAAAAGAGATTTATAGATCATGATTTCTTCTGCACTCATATTGATGACAGAAAGAGTGGATTTCCTGACATTTATCTGCATACTCGTGGCCCTGCTGAAAATTTCCAAGACATTTGATAGAGTTTCAACATCACCCCTCTGACCATCACAGAATATTAGTACATCATCCACAAATAACATATTGGTTATAGTAATGCACAAGAGGTAGGGATTCCATGAAAGAGACCTCAGGTCTTTGCATCAGCCAAATCCCAACTAAGACCCTCTGCCACTAGAAGGAAGAGCAATGGGGATAAAGGACAACCTTATCTGAGGCCTCTTTCAACATGGAAAAAAGGTTAGGCTGAACCATTAATGAGAAAAAAAAGGAAGTGTATGAAATACAACTCATGACCCAATTAATGAAAGGGTCTTCAAACCACAACTGTGTCAGGAGAATATGGATGAAAATCCAATTTACTCTTTCACATGATTTGGAAAGATCAATCTTGAAAACCACCCCTTTTAGATTTCTTGTTTTCATGTTTTGGAGCCATTCCTGAGCCACCCCTATAGTCTCATGTATCTTCCTACCATCCAAAAAACCAAACTATTCCTTGGAGATGGAGGTCGAGAGGATGGGATTTAATCTCTTGGAAATAACCTTTTCTATCACTTTGTAGATAACATTGCATAGAGAGATGGGACGAAAATCTCAAAGGATTTGGGGTTATCCGTTTTTGGAATTAGGGATATAAAAGTTGATTATAGTGGAGCATGAATGTGACCTGCCTTCCTGGATTCATCTACCACCTCTAAAATATCTTTCCCAATCAGATCAAAAAATCCTATAAAGAACTCTACTGGCCAGTCATCCAGTCTTGGGATTTTGTGTTTTCAAAATATAGGAAGCACTGTCTTGAGTTCGTCCACTAAAACTTCCTCCATAATACCTCTATTGTCCTCTTCATCAACAAAACTTGGGAAGAACCCAACCAACCGAACAATTTCTTCCATTATGGATATATTGTTTGATTTGAAGAGGGATGAGAAGTGGCTTTTACCCATCCTATCCAATTTCTCAAAAGTGGAAACTTCTCATCCTTGATTGTTCTTCATACTCCATATTGTATTGGTGAGATTCCAACCTTTGGTATAAGCTTGGGAAAATTTACTATTGTCATCTCCTTTTCCATTTAGATCACTCGACTTTTCAGTCTCCATGCAACCTCTTTGTCCTCCAAAATTTTCCTCTTTGTCTTTTCCAACTAAATAAGATTGTATTTAGATTCTTGTAAGGAGAGATGTCCATCATTTGTCACATAGATAAAATCTAAAGCTTCTTCAATCTCCTTTATCTCCTACTCTTCTTTGGCTCTTTTTTTATGTGCCCATGTGATTGTAGCTTGTTTAACCTTCTTAATGTTAGATGAAAAATGAACAGTCATTGGCTCCCCTTATATTGGGTCAAAATGGATCCAATGTTCTTTTACCATATCTATGAATCTTTCCTCCTTGAACCACTCTGAATTACATTTGAACGGACTGGATGGTTTTCTCATTCCTCGATCTAGTTCCAACAAAATTGGATGATGATTTGAGTCACCTCCTAACCCCACCCATTACCAAAAATGGAGTTGTCCTAACAAGAGAAACTTTGAAACCAGGTGTTGGAGATATTACACATTCATCGAGAATTATTTTCCTAAGTTTGATAGTCCAATGTTGAGAACAATTCCTTATATGAGAATATTCTATATAGAGAATATTCCCCTACAAAATAGGGCATTCCTCTTCAGTTCAAAGTCAGTTACATTTAGTTAGACTAGCGGAAGTCACTCATGCATGGAAACCTCGGTTTTATCACCAACAATTGCATGTGTTTCTCTCACTTCCACACATGTGTCTTAGTTAACTGATGAGTGCATGGATCATTTAACTAGGACTAGGTGGTAGTTCACTCCAATGTCTATTAGTGAGTGTCTATATCTCTCTAGATCACTACTATGGTGCATTAGTTAATCATGTAACCAATATCTATTGTAAATTACTCACTCTTTGAGTGTGGAATATAGTTAATACAATTCTTTGATTCTCTCTCTCTCGTTTCCATCTTTTCTCATTTTTCTGCAAATTGTGTATGTCCTTTGCTAGATAGATCTTATCTGTGCAGGTTCATTCACATTTACATGTTATTGGAGCCGACAGATTGCTAGGAAAAAGACACACTGGACTTTTTTTTCAGGTACTGAAGATTGAAGAACAAAGAAAAGATGGATTATTCACCGACAATACTTCTCACGCCTCATAACTATTTGGAGTGAAGACAAAAATTCTTCTTCAGCTCATATGCAGAGGCTTGTACCAAATAATTATGGAAATGGAAGTAGAGCTTGATTTTGCTGATGAGAAAAGTGACTTTCTCAATAGACAATATATGTCCATAGGATATCTCTTCTGGTCTATTTCTCTTGAAATTCTCCACCATGTATATGATGAATCACGAGATTCAACTCAAAATGAGTTATGGACCAGATTGGAGGTTTTGTTCGAGAATAAAGAATATTGTGAATATTTCATGCAGGAGATTCAAAAGATAGATCCAAAAGAGAAACCATCAGAAGATCAAGGCTCTTATTTTGAAGAGTCTTCTACAAAAAGTATCTGCAAAAATTCTTGTTCCATTAATTGTGGATGATGTCTACTACATTTTAGATTTGTTTTATGAATTTCATACAAAATATATCATGCACGCATCTCAAGATTCACATGCAGAAACATTTGCATGCATCTCAGCAGCAACATGCATGTGCCATGCATGCATCTCAAGATTCACATGTGGAAACATTTGCATGCACCACGCATGCATCTCAGGAGCAACATGCATGTGCCATGCATGCATCTCAAGAGACAAAAAGGGGGTTGTGCACATCATATTCAATTATGATATTTTATGAGAAGAATTTGTAGAAACAAATTGGATATTTCAATTTCTCTCGGAAAAATATCCAATTTCAAAAAAGAAATATTTTGAAATGGAGTCTGATAAGTGAAGTTATGATAATTTTAAAATTTGTAAATTTTCATCATTTTTCCAAAAACGGCCGCATGATTTTCAAAGTTTCATCCAAACTTCATTTGGATATTCTTTATTACAAAAATAGAAAGTGGATATATGTGGAAATATCACTGGTGCATCTACTTCATCAGATCCGTGCATACATCTACATATTCAACAAAATCTTCAATGAGCACAAACTTGCACAGTTGCGAGGTCTTCTTGGAGTGAAGGACAAGGTTGCTTAGCAATTTCTTTTTGTTCCTTCTCAATTTTTTTTATGCGTTGTAATTTGAGGGTGGGGTTTTCCCATGAGGTTTTCCCTCTTTCCTTGTTTTTATTTTTCAGTGTCTCATTCTTATATGCATTGTACAATAGTTACCTAACATGGCCTTGATTGTCTGGAACCATTCATCCTTTACACCCTAGTAGTGTTCAAGGGGGGTGTTGGAGATATTACACACTCACCTACAAATATTTCCTAAGTTTGATAGTCCAATGTTGAGAACGATTCCTCAGATGAGAATATTCTCTCTAACGAATATTCCCCTACAAAATAGGGTGTTCCTCTTTAGTTTAGAGTCAGTTACACTCAGTTAGACTAGTGGAAGTCACTTATGCATGGAAACCTCAGTTTTATCACTAGCAGTTGCATGTGTCTCTCTCACTTCTGCACATGTGGCTCTGTTAATTGATGATTGCATGGATCAGTTAACTAGGACTAGGTGGTAGTTCACTCCAGTGTCTGTCAATGAGTTTATATATCTCTCTAGATCACTACTATGGTGCATTAGTTACTCATGTAACCTATATCTATTGTAAATTATTCACTCTTTTAGTGTGGAATACATCTAATACAATTCTTTGATTCTCTCTCTCTCTCTCGTTTCTGTCTTTTCTCATTTTTCTGCAAACTGTGTATGTCCTTTGCTAGCTAGATCTTATCTATGTAGGGTCATCCACATTTACACCAGGAAGCAATCAATGCATTTTGAAATTATTTCTTCCCCTATCCTATTGTTTCTCCAGGTAGGGTAGAGTTGAATTGGTGGGACATCAATCAATCTCTTCCTTTCAAGTTGATGCTTGAAAAAATCGACTAGTGGATCAGATCTAGCTCTCAGTCCCTAGACTTCATCCAACCCCAATGAGAATTTGAGATCCCCTCCTATGATAAGAGCCTCAAAATTGAAGAAATATTTTTTTAGAAGAGCTTCCGAGAAAGGTGCACTATCCGCACATGGTCCGTAAATATTCAAGATTATAATCGTGATCCCAAGCTCAGAGGAGAAAATGTTGATTCCTTGGCCTGAGTCAAAACACCATTAATTTGAAGATTTGATCCAACTATTATTCCACCCCAAATTTAGTCTTCCTAATCTTCCACTATCATCCATAGAAGTGAAACTCAAATTCTTAAACATGGATTCTAGAAGAGTTGCTACATCATATCCATGTCCCATAGTTTCTTGTAGAAAGAGTAAAATTGGGTTGATTGACCTTGACCAACCATTTGAGGGAGATTTTTTTTATGAGGGCATTCCAACCCTCTACAATTTAAGGAGACAAATTTCATGGGGGAATCCATTAAGGGGATGTCAATTCTCTAAGCGCCCCTTTGATGGAAAGTTTTCTACCTGCAACAAGGTCCACAAGTTCTTTCTTTTGTGCTTTATGCACGAAGGATTTCCTTCCTTTGCCAGAGACCCCTATGGGAGGGATGGGATTAATACCAAGTCCCTATAGAAACCTAGAATGTGGAAGGGAGAGAGGGATGGATCTACTCCTAATTTGGTATGCAATATGGTCCTCCTCTGAATCCACCAAATCCAGTGAGCTCTCAGATACCTCAGATATATGCACAGAGGAGGATAGGGAAAAAGTTGAGGGAGAGAGTTCAGTTATAGCGGGGACCAAAGTAGAGGGAATATAACAGACTAACTTCTTCATTTAGGGAAGGAAAGTGTTTTAAAGAGACCATTTAATCTTTTCCAAAGAGAGAGAGGGATTTAATTAAGATATTGAAAGTGGGATGAGGAATTTTGGTCTTACCCAAATGAGGAAAGTGATCTAGCTGCAAATCCTTGACTTGGCTCCTATTTAGTTGGTCCTCAGCTCCCCTATCTTCTGCATCTTCCCCGAGAGTAGGATTTTCCTCCGACTCAGTGTCAATCACTGGATGTATATGAACTTGAGAAGGACAATGAGATTCCTCACTCCACCCAGGCTGAGGAGAGTGATATTCACCTTGATTTTTTGGTCTCTTCTTTGATGAGTATGTGAGGCCATCCCCCATATTCCCTAATTTACCCTGAAGAGAAATATTGCAATGACTCACGTTATGGTCGTATTGGTGGCATCTTCTACACATGAAAGGAATCACTTCATAGTCATGTTTTTTCTTGAATGATTTTCTGCCATATATGAGGTTTAGCTATTCTAGCAATCCCTATCTTAGATTCAGATTTACTAGGATCCTAGAAACACCCATCTCCTAGAATCTATGAACGACATATCCACTTCTATAAAAGAACTGAGCACATTTCCAATCTCGGAGAAACTTTTCTTAGTCCGAAATTATATAGGGAGGCTCGGAAGCCTAACCCAAATAGAGACGATATCTACCCTATATTTGCTGGAATCAAACATGGGTGTCCAATGTTTCAGGAGAATGGGTGACGAATCAATACACCATGGTTGTTTGAGGACCCATTTTGCTTCCTCTGAATTCCTAAATTTAAAGATGAACCAACCCCAAGTGAGGGTTCGGATCAGGGATGATTTTAGGGGCTAAATTTCTCTCATGGGCTAATTTTCCATGGTTTTTCCAAAAATGAGATTCACTATTTTAAAAATGATTCGCCCAAATTCTATAGGATAAAATTATTTTACCTTAAGAATTGCCAAAATTTTATAAAAACTATATAAAATCCTTAGAAATTTGAACATTTTTACAAAAATATCGCCAATCATTTATAGTTGGCATATGAAGGATTAGTAATATTCGCCAAGGTTTCTACATTTTAAAATAAATTTCCATCCTTAAAATCATCCTTGGTTCGGATAATGGGAGCATGGATAAGGGTTGTGGTACAGGATATGTCAACTCAATCCTTTAGAAATTCTGCATTGAAATGCCTCCCCCTAGCCATACCCACTAAAACTATATCAACCATGTCCAATACCTCTGGCTCAAAAATGTCAATACCAAGGACCAAGTTTGTCTCGTCGTGGTATTTTATGCCCTTGAACCACTAATGCCTGGGAGAAGTTTGACTGTGTGGGGAGGGAACCTCCACAGGATCCTGAGAGACCACATTCACTTCTGGCCCCTAATTCATAATAGCTAGGGATTCACCACAAAGTACTCATGGAAGAGGGGTTGAAGACACCATAATAGAATTCATGATGACTGCCGACCCATGAGAAAACCCCTTTCCTTTGGATCGATATTCAAACTTCTCCAAATGAGGAAAGAAACCTAGAGAATCACCTCCAAAAATGTCTAAAACTAGGATAGATCCTAAGGAAACCCAAATCTGGATTCCTTGAGTCCCTAAAGAAATCTGAGGTTGAGGATACCCCCTCCTCTATCCAAGGAGAAATGAGGTACGGATCAACGACCAAAGAATAGGATGAGGGCCCGAGGCATGAGATGCCCTCTTCAAGGGACACATGTACATATTCACTGAGGCTTGGATAAAACTCCTTATTTCTTCCATACGTGACCACCGATCCAAGAGGACTAGAGAACGGGATGTTGAAATCTCCCCCACTCATTGATCCTAGTGGGGACATTCCTAGAGGAAAAAACCATGCCACCTGATTAGATTCAGGTCGAATATGGCTCACAACTAGTGTTTTCCATATGTTTTTCCCCTCCAACGGATTCGACGAATAGTCCACAAGGACTCCACTATAATCGCACTCCACCCCAGACAACGTTGTTGGTGAAACTTCAAAACTGCCTTCCATAGTGACTGTCAACGTCGAGCATGGATCTGTACACAAGCGCGGAGGAAATGATGAGCTAGGGTTTCCTCAGTGGCCACAGACCCCATCGCACCACCCAATCTTCATCTTTAACATATTACATTATACATTAATGTATTAATACTTTAATTTATACATTACATTAATGTATTAATAATTTAATAATATATTACTTTAGTAATTTATTTATTAATGTATTTAATGTCTTAATATATTTAATGCATTTGTTAATATATTTAATGTATTATTACTGTAATTATGTATTATTAATGTATTAATACATTAGCAATGTATTAATTATTAATGTATTGATATATTTATTAATTAATACATTACATTATTAATGTATAAATCAATCAATTGATATGTTATATTATATCTTAATATAAATTAATACTTTAATTTATACATTATATTAATATAATTATGTATTATTAATGTTTTAATACTTTAATAATGTATTTTTACTTTATTTATTAATGTATTATTTTATTTCTGTATTAATTTTTTAATGTATTAATTATACATAACTGTACTATTGATGTCATGTATTAGTATTTTATTTTATACCTTAAATTAATTTAATAATTCATTTATACATAAATTAACTTTAATTAATTAATTAATATATTAATATTTTAATTAGTACATTAATAACTTAATTTATATATTAATATTGTAAAATTAAAGAACACATTAATTATGTATTAAAATATTAACGGTTTATTATTTACTATTTTTCTTAGTGGCATGTTAGTCTTCAACTAGCAACAAGAATATTAAGTTAAAAAGTGGTTGATATACATTGATTGATGCCATTAATTTTAAAAGGTGGAAAATAGTGTCGATCAACATATATCAACTATTTTTTACTTAAATGTGGTTGTTGCTAGTCTACTTTTACATGCGGAACATGGATATATGGTTATCTTTTCGTGTAACTTTCCTCAATTGCATGTCCTTTTTAAGATAGTAATCATTTTTTAAAAATGTGAAAATATTATATTTTGTTAACCTGTCATTAAATTGAGGTAGAGTTTTCATTTTTGTTAACCTGAATTCTTGGTCTAGTTCCATAGATATTTTGTTAGAATGTTACCCATAAATTGTTTAGCACCTCTTTTAATTAATTTCATTTTTATCCATAGTCATTCATTCTTTAAAACAATTTTCACATGGTTGAGGATAGTGATAGTATAATTTGAAATATTATTATTTTAATCGTTTGAATTTGGGTTTTTCAAATGGTTGATCATAGGTTTTTTATAAAATTGTAATATTATTTTGAAAGAATTGACATAATTTTGAGTTCAAGTGTATTGGAATTTTTTCATGTATTTTGAGTTTATTTTTATGGTGGATTTATTTTAAAGAGATGAGTACATACACTTATACAATTAGTATTTTTACAAGGAGATAATCATAAATAAGATTTTCCTTCCAAAATTATAATTCTTGTTTTATTATTTTAAATTTTATTTTATTATTTTCCTCAAATTTACTTTAATTAGTAAGATAACATAATAATGTTTTGGTTCTCTTTAATTAGTTGAATTGAGACTATTATGGTTTTGGATTTTTGTGGTGGGGTGGGAAATAAGGTGGAAATAAGCTATAAGAAAGAGTTCATCCCTACCATAATTTTTTTTTATACTGTCATCATTTAAAAGGAGGAAAAACAATAAATGGGGAAGAACTTGTCCATGATTCTTTTAAAATTGTAGATTTAAGAACTTGTCTAGCCATTCAATTGTAAAAAGGTTAACCAAACAATCTAATACTTTCCACGGGCAATAGCTCAACCATAGAGTTTTTTTTCCATCAACTATTTCTGGATCTACACACATCTACATACAACTTGGATTTTCACCATAAATAGCTTTTTTGAGACACATTGAGTATCTCCAATTGCAATATAATGGCATGCACTCTCACTCTTAAAATCTCATTTCCATTATTTTGTTTGCTCTCATTGATTTTTTTATTTAAGTTTGTAATTGGTATTAAAAATGATCGTTATTATGTTAAATCTATTGTTTTCTTGAGATGTTTTTCCCTATGCATTGCTTTACAATTAGTTGTCAATATTTGAGTTGTTTTCCTCTATGCATTGCTTTACAATTAGTTGTCAAGCTTTGGTTTTCTTGTCAAGTTTACTTGTTTTATGCTTCATGTTACTTGAGTTTTCTCTTAAAAAAAGGAGAGTCTAAGACTATTTTCTTTAAACCATATTGTGGCAATGAGGTTTTCTTAGGCTATACTAAGTATATAATTAAGTGTAGGTTTGGTTTGGAAATGAGAAAATTCTCATACTGGTTTTGATGCAATGAGATCTAGATTTGGAATATATCACCATTTCAATTGCGATGTAGATAATTTGATGGGCATTTAAATTACGATCTAGTGCAGGAGTTGTTTTTTTGATTTGGGGAGGGAGGTAATGGAAATGGTGACATGCTCATTTCTTAGACATAAGATCCATCACCCAAGCTATCATCATCACAAACACAAATTAGGGGGCTTTGTCGAACAAGCACAAAACTCTAGAATCCACCATTTCACTTGTCTTTGGCTATGGTTACTTTCACAATTTAGAGAAAAATATTATACAAAAATGCTAAACACATGGAATTCAAAGAGAATTGGTGATAGTGAAAGGGATTTTCCCATCAAATTAGAAAAAGTTCAACCTCTTATCAAGCCCTGGAGTGAGTAGAAATTTCCCATTGCATTGAAACCCCACATAATAATATGCACTATGATCATACACCAAATTTTTCTTTCTTCTAACAACAATATCATCATTTCTCCTTAATATATCATACATGGATATAGAAAATACCTTGCTAACCCTAAACCCATGTTGAAGTTCTAAATCCGAATAAAAATCGAACCCAAGCTCCTTGTTTTTCCTATCCATGTTTTCCCACTCTATAGAGGGTTTAATTTATCATGATGTGAACTTAACCTATTGATATACTCAATTCCTAAAATCAAATCCTGCAATTCAATACTTCTTAACTTTTTCAAACCATTTACTATGGTGATATCCACATTTATCTTGATGTCTTCTTCGTCAAAACAAGCTTGTTTGTTTCCAAATCCCTCTTCACTTTGCAACTTCAAATTTTCTTCTTCATATGCATCTATTTGGGAATGTGTTTTTTTGTCTATGAACCATGCAACTCCCTCCTTCCCCGGCATATGAGCAATTTTTTTATCATGGATGGTACCAAACATAAGTATTTTTGTTGATTCTTGACCATCTAAAAGATCATTTTAATACATTATACATGGACCCTACTCGATAAATCCTTTATTATTTATCCATGAACCATCCATCACACTTCTCTTATATTCAAATGACGTATCTAGTCTTACTTCACTTAGTGTTCTCTTTCCCCCACTTTGGGGTTATGATAGTGAATAGGTAAAAATGTGTGATTGTATTCCCTTAACTCATGAGATGAAATACCACCTAACTCGCAATCACTAATGTTATGCAAGAATTCTCTCAATTCAAATCTTCAATCCACGAGCTTGACAATAATAAAAAATTACTCTAAAAAAGATCCACCAATCTTGAGAATCTCTATTTATACTTCATCATGTCACCCACCTCTCATGTTAGAGTAAGTAATGTAGGACTAGTAAATCTCACATGACTTAGCAAGTTATAGATGACCTATGAATGTAGGTCATGTAATGACAAAGTATAAAAAGGAGAATGTATTGTCTACTTTAGGTGGAGACTTTATGAGTAGATGATGATGCAAGCTAAAGGTCAAAATAGTGGCTTGGATGTGATGCCTAGCGGGATTAGTGGAGTGTTTGTAGATGAGGAATATAGTCTCATCATTATTTATTTATTAAATATTTAATTAATAGATGCACAAAAAATAAGTTTCCTTTAATATGAATTCCTTATATACAATACATTTTAGTATAATATTATATTTTTAATATAATATTACTAGTGTGCAAATGAATGATGTGCATGCATGGCTCTCTTTTCATGTTTTTAGGTTAAGTAATGAAATATGCCAAGTTATTATGCAAGAAAAATATGCAGTAACACACATTTATTTTACCAATTAATGTTACTAGTTCCCCCTCCTAGTTACTAGTTTCTCACCTCGTCACTGCAATTACTAGTTTTCCCCTACTTGGTGATCTCACTCCATATTTTAGGATCCTCATAGTGGGAGATATATTAATGTATTGAAGCATTGGTGATCTACTTGATTTTGTAGAAATTAATAACAAGTTGATATAGGACTAGTGAATGTGTTATATCATGTTCCCGACCCATATAATGGTACTTTTACTTAGATCCTTCAAGGGTATGGGATTTCAAGAGACCTATCATTAAATTAACCCTCCATGTCCATGGTGTGGCTATATTGTAAATCTCTCACTCACTTAATAACACCAAGACATCAATTCATAACATCTATTAATCATAAATAACATGTATAAAATCACCAATCACATGTATTGAATCACTGTCACCGTGCGACTATAGTATGGATAACATAAATAATAGATATCCAATGTAACTAGCATCGATAATATATATCAAATCATACAGTATATTTTCCAAAACATCAACACTCATGTGGGAACTAGATGCATATTTTACACATAGTCAACTTGATTGTACAATGGTATCATACATGTGCTAGACATCAAGATTCTTTCATTATGAATATCATGGAAATGCACATCATATGCAAAACTAAGTATTATCACTCACAACATAATTCCATCATAAAATAGTAAACATACTAATTTCAAATAAACAATTAATATTCATGCATGTCCATCTCTATGCTTAATCCATAAACAAAATAGAAACCATCATCTCATAAAATATTCATCTATAAAAATAAACAACCCATAAAGATACATTTTTTCCATAAACATAAAAAAATAATCTAAATATTTCATCAATGTCTCCATTAACATCACATTCCAAAAGAGTGTTATAACAAAGCATATATGGCATATCATGCTAAGTTCAGTGTCATGAATTTAACAATATAAAACAACAGATAATACAATAACTATAAAAGTAGAAAAGTAGAATTCATTCAATAAAAAACATAAAGCATGTTAAGTAAATATAAACATATGGTGGTTGTGATTGCATATTGCATAATCATGAGCCATAGATATATCGCTAGGTATTCACACATGTCTTGTCCTTTGATAGGTGCCATCAACTCAAATACTAGCACATGTGTTGGCCTATTATAGATCTTTGTTATGGACCTAACCCCTCACATAGGTAGAATAATATGTTTTCCATGTAATAAAGGACAATATTAATAAGGCCTAGTAATAATGAAGAATAAGCCAAATGTAAGAAGACTTAATAGAAGCTTCCAGTTCTAGAAGATATTCCTCTAGATTGTTCTTTTTGTAGATAGATTTAGTATAAATAGGAGTCGAGGGCATGAGTAGACTTCGTCTTGAGAATTATTGTAATAAAGTTCTTCTCTACTGGAGGTTTCCCCCTCGAAGAGGCAAGCACACATTGTTTCCTATCAATAAAGGTATTATTTAGGTTCTATGGTTTCATATATTGTGTTGTTTCACTGTTATTTTCTGCAATATTTATGTTCTCGGATATTATAATATATTTGGTACCTTACAAGTGGTATCAGAGCACTTTCCTTGGCAGAAAATTGTGGGTTATTTTTTTCATGGTAGAGACATATTATGGCGTCTTAAAGCTACATAGATCTATTGTTTAGTGCATAAATTAATAGTCGGAGAAGCATACACACAAGAAATACAAGTGGTACATAAGAGCACATTCTTTTCCACCATTATAACCCATGTTGGTACCCCTTAGAGTGGTAGCGCATCAGACAACACCTGTATATGGATCGACCTAGATGTCATGAATCGCTCCATAGATAAACCAATCGATCACCTAATTGACATAGTGCCACTAAGAACAACACTCGAGAAGATACTCTCTAGTACATGGGTATTAAGGTAGTATGGCTAAGGGCATGGTCTAGCCTCCTTAGTTGGTTCCCTGAGATATTGGGTCGAGTACTATCCCATTGGATTCCTCTCTTCTCTTTGATCACAGTCATACCTATCATTTTTCAACAATTTTTTTTTTGTAGACCCGACCTCTTCCCAAGACCCCTATTTGGCACCTATCCCATTAAATTCCTCTCTTTTCACTAATCATAGTGGTACCATTTACCAATAACCCCTTTCTGTGTGGTCCCACTTTCCCCCCTATCCTATCCCCATGGACAACACTCATATCCAAGATTGTGAACAACGTCACATTACCTTGGACAAAGATAATGACCAAACCTAAATTGATATTTCTTCCATTACTTCCAGTATTGGTAACGTAAACTATTGTCTTTCTCCACTCAAATCACTTCCCACATCCATCACTCAATTGACCTCCATGTGTCAGCAATACCAGGATGCAGTGAACAATTTGAATGCCTTGTTTAATTCCACCCCAAATCCTTTCTCTTCTTCCACACCTTATAACCATGAAGGTCATGAATCCTCCTAGTCCACCTCTTTTCCTTCCAACCACTTTCATCGGGACCTGCATCCACCTCGTGTGGAGGTGAAAAAATTTGATGGCTCAGATCCCACCAGCTAGGTCACTCAAATGGAACACTATTTTTCTTTGTAAAAATTACTAATGAGTTGTCCAAACTCAGGTATGGTGTTCTCCATCTAGATCCAGAACATTGGAAATGGTGGAAATGGAGAAAAATTTCCTGCTAAGGGTATGTGTCTTGGACACAATTTTTTACAGATCTTTATGAATGCTTTGACACTAACACACCCATTTAGGTCATTTGACCAAGTTAAAACAATCTGACACAATGGAAGACTTTATAATTTCTTTTGAGCACTCGACTTTCCACACGGAGGGAATGTCTAATTCTTTTTTCCGGGAATTATTTCTCATGGCCTCAAGGATGAGATTCATGCCCATGTCCTCATGGATAACCCTCAGAGTTGGGTGGAAGCTACTAAAAATGTTAAGGAAGAACAACAGGTTGTCTCTTCTCAAATCAAAAAACCATCCTTTCTTCCCTACCCTAAACCCACCACTCTAGCCACTCCTTCCACTCCACTGAAGATTCAAAAATTGACTCAAGCAGAAATGGTTGAACACTAAATCAAGGGCCTTTGCTATAATTGTGATGAAAAATACTTTCTAAGGAAAAAGTGTAAGGAACAATTTTTTTTTATGGCCATCTCCGAGGATGTTTCAGAAGAAAAATTTGAGGCCCCCCTCTGGACTAGTTACCAGATCCAACTGATATTACTCTGCCTTGGGACCCCCTAGAAGTTGAACCATTCATTTCACTGAATTATCTCATTGGATTCTCTACTCTCCAAACCCTCAAGATAATTGGTTACATTAATCATCATAATGTCATCATCCTCATTAACAATGGCATCACCCATAATTTTATTCATCGTCACATTTCCCAAGAAACTAATTGTTATATTCGTGCAGACAACAAATTTCAAATCATGATTGCTAGTGGAGGTTCCATGAAATGTGGGGGGCGTTGTGAAAATGAGTGTCTCCAAATTGGTTAGTACCACATGAAACTTCATTTTTTTGCTATCGACATGGATGGTTGTGACACTGTGCTTGGTAGGGAATGGTTACAAACTCTTGGTCCCATCCTCGTGGATTTTAAAGAATTAACCATGCAATTCGTCTAGGAGAGCCAAGAGTATAATTTCCAAGGAATCATCGTTGGCTCCCCTAAAATCATCAGTTCCCATCGCATGGAAAAAATCCTCAAGGAAGTTCATTCTGATATTGTTGCACAACTCCATTCCATTCATGCCACTGAGACACCCTCTATGCATCCTGACCTCCAATCTATCATCTCCAAACATCAAGTTGTTTTTTCCACTCCCCAGGGACTTCCCCCTTCCCATGGTGTTCGTGATCATTCCTTTCCTCTAGTACCTGACAAAATTCCTCCCAGTTTTCACCATTATCTTCATCCCTTTGCAAAGAGAAATGAAATTGAGAAAAATGTTCAATAATTTCTCGTCGCAGGTGTTATCCGTCCTAGTACCACCCCCTACTCTTCTCCTGTGGTCATGGTACTTAAGAAAGAAGTCTCGTGGTACATGTGTCCTGACTTTCACTCCCTCAACAAACTCACCATCAAAGACAAATTCCCCATCCCTATCATTGATGACCTCTTGGATGAATTAAGAGGTGCCCAATTCTTTGCTAAACTTGATATTCATTCTGGCTACCACCAAATACGTATGAAAGAGGAAGACATTCCTAAGAATTATTTTAGAACTCATGCATACCACTATGATTTCTTGGTCATGCACTTTGGCTTGTGTAATGCTCCCTCCACCTTCCAATGCCTCATGAGTCATGTTTTTCATCCTTTTCTCTGTCATTTTGTATTGGTTTTCTTTCATGATATTCTCATCTATAGTGAAACATGGACATCCCATCTTTCCCATGTGGATTAATTTCTTCATCTACTCTCTTAGCACCAACTTTTCCTCAAACAATATATAGGAGCCTCAGAAGTGGAGTACTTGGGTCATATTGTTGGCAAGGATGGTGTCTGGGTGGATCCTAAGAAAATTGAAGCTATGAAGAATTGGCCTCATCCCAAGAATATCAAGAGCTTACGTGGTTTTCTTGGTTTAACAGGATATTATCACAAGTTTGTTAAGAATTATGGAAAAATTGTGGCACTTCTCACTACTCTCCTTAAAAAGAATGCTTTCATTTGGAATCAAACAACTGATCACTCCTTCCAAGCCTTGGATGAGGCTATGTGCACTACTCATCTCCTGGCCCTTCTAGACTTCATAAAGATATTTTTCCTATTTTAAGTACTTGAATAGATCTGAAGATAAGCCTCAAAATAAACCCACAATATCAATAAGAATAATCCAAACCATTTACCAAAACACTGAATAGAAGAAATAGTCAAAACCCTTGAGGTAGGGTAACACCATATATTATTCCTTAAGGAAGGAATGTAATCCTTAAGAAATAATTTCTTGTTACAATGACAATATTATTCACTATGTTTCATTACATTTCTTACACTTCTTTATATAGCTCTATCTATCTCCTAGGAACCTTCTAGAGAGCTTTTTCACATTTATTACATCTAACTACCATAGTGGGACCTTATTAATATAGTGGACTTAGTCCACCTTACATTGAATGACCACATTCTCATACATTAAGTGATTTCCACTAATAATACATAACCACATTCCCATTGGGTACCTCCCTAGGTACCCCATATTACCTCCCTAGGTATACTACATCTTGGAATGTAATGCCTTAGGGAAATGAATTTGCATCATCCATATGAAATATGGTCAACCTTAAGATTCACTAGAAAACAACTGCCAAAGCTCAATTTGGGCCCATCAATATATGAAAAGAAAATTATGGTCATTCTGTGGATCTCTGATGCCCTTATCTATTGGGGAAATGCTTCCAAATTAAGATAGATCATCAGAGCCTCAAGTATTTTCTGGAGCAACGAATTTCATCCCCAGAGCAACAAAAATGAGTGACCAAGATATTTGGATATGATTATGAGATCATTTACAAGAAAGGAAAAGAAAATGTGGTTTCATACTCTCTTTCAAGGAAATATGAAGATGAAGGGTCCCTCTTTTCTCTATCCTTCATTGAACCAGATTGGCTTCAAGTTGTTCACCAGGAATGGCTGCAAGATCCCAAATTGTTGCGTTTGATCCAACAATTGCAAGAAAATTCTTCAGTTTCTACAGAGTACTTGGAACAATGAAAATATTCGCTCCAAAGGCCATTTGTTTTTAAGAAAATAGTTGCAACTTAAATCCACGGTGATTTTAGAGCTTCATGCTACACCCACAGCTAGGAATTTCGGGTTTACCAAAACCTATGACAAGGTCAAACGTTCTTTTTCTTGGGATGGTATGAAGCACTACGTCCACACCTTTGTGGCTTAATGTGATTTTTTTCAAAGAAATAATGGAGAAACAATCAAATCCCCAGGAACACTACAACTGCTTCCAATTCCACTTGCTATTTGGAGGGATATTTCTATGGATTTCATTTTTGGATTACCTAAATCGGGCAATAAATCCGTCATCATGGTGGTCGTTGATCATCTTTCCAAATATGCTCATTTCAGTTCTCTTCAACACCTAGTCACTGCATCCACAGTGGCTCAAATTTTCATGGATCATATCTTCAAGCTTCATGGCATGCCTCATTCCATTGTCTCTGACCGAGATCCCACTTTCACAGGGAATTTTTGACAAGAAATTTTGAGGCTACAAGGAACCCAATTACATCTCAACACAACCTATCATCCCCAGACTAATGGTCAAATTGATGTTGTCAAAAAGTGTTTGAAAACATATTTGAGGTGTTTTGCATCTGAGAGGTGAAATAAATGGTCTCAATGGTTACCCCTAGTTGAATGGTGGTATACCACTTCTTACCATACAACCACTCGAATGACTCCTTTTGAAGCAGTATATGGAAAAAATATGCCTTCAGTTATCTCGTACATGCTCGGTGTCTCGAAGTTACAGGTGGTTGACGAAACTCTTATAGTTCGAGAGGCTATTCTCTGTATCCTCAAAGAGAACTTAGCCATGGCTCAGAATCACATGAAGCAACAAGTAGATCAAGGTCACTCCAAGTGTCAATTTATTGAAGGGGACTAGGTGTTTCTTCGACTGCAACCTTATAAGAAGACTTCACTCAAGGCTAAACATTGTCAGAAACTGGTGCCCAAATTTTATGGTCCTTATATAGTTCTTAACTGCGTGGGAAAGGTGGCATATCACTTAGATTTTCCTAGTAATTCTAAGCTCCATCATGTTTTTCATGTCTCCTCCTTAAAGAAGGTGATTGGAACTAAGTGCCAAACTCAAATTAGTCTTCCTGCGTTGGATGAAAAAGGATCCATCTTGTGGCAACCACAAGGAGTCTTAGACCAACACGAGCATCATCTTCGTCAGCACACCATCAAGGAAGTGTTAGTACAATGGAAAGATACAACTCCAGCAGATGCCACCTGGGATCCAAATACCATTTTGCAACAATTTCCTCATCTCAATCCTTGAGGACAAGGATGCTTTTTAAGGGGGAGGGCATGTTAGGGAGCTAACCCCTCACATAGGTAGAATAATATATTTTCCATGTAATAAAGGCCAATATTAATAAGGCCTAGTAATAAGGAAGAATAAGTCAAATGTAAGAATACCTAATAGAAGATTCCACTTCTAGAAGATCTTCCTATAGATTGTTCTTTTGGTAGATAGATTTAGTATAAATAAGATTTGAGGGAATGATAAGTCTTTGTCTTGAGAATTATTGTAATAGAGTGCTTCTCTACTGGAGGTTTCCCCCTCGAAGAGGCAAGTGAATGTTGTTTCCTATCAATAAAGGTATTATTTTGGTGTTCTGGTTTCATATACTGTGTTGTTCCATTGTTATTCTCTGCAATATTTCTATTTTTGACTATTATAATAGGTCTCGTACCTTACAATGTCATCAAATAAAAGTTAAAATTGACTTGATTTTTTAATAACTCAAAGGTCTAAGTTAATTTTAATCATGGACACAAAATGTGAGGCGTTATATTTAAAGATTAAAGTTTGAATTCTTATATCATGTTTTGTAGTTAAAAAAAGTGTTGTAGAAATTTAAAAAGTAAAGAAATGTATTTACATTACAAAGAATTTACCATTCAATGAGTATTCATTTCTAAAATGTTATCTACAATATGAGGAATTTATCCTCCAAAGCATATTCATTTCTAAAAAGTTATCTACAATATGAAGATTTTATCCTCACAACATATTTATTTCTAAAAAGTTTCTATAAATAAAAAATAAAAAATTCTTGTATTCAAATTATTTAGCAAATTATTTAGCGAGGTTATATAGAGTTAATGAATTTGTTACTAATTGATTAAAGAATGATTATACTTGCTTGCTTGTCTAGTTTCCCTCTCCATCCTTTCTATGGTGCATGTACAAGTGTATGAATAATTTCTTTTTGTTACTTGTGGAATTAGCAACTAGTTGGGAATGTACTACCACTATAACCTCTAGACATGCCAACTCCACCCCTCAAGGGGAACATGAAATAAGTCTAGGGTTTCAAACTGATAACTTCACATAAATAAGTTCCTTAACATTACACTCCATCACAAAAAGTAATTGTGATTCGTGGAGAATTTGAAGTTATTTTTCAAAGTGATAATCATCTTGGTTTAGGACTGCTAGGGTTTGGAGAAATTGCAAGCTAGGGTTTGGCAGTCACATCCACAACAAAGGATAGCATGAGTAACAAAGGGGGTGGTAATGGAACTCTCTCATACAAGAAGGTAGTGGTGGACAGGGGGAAAGGCCCAAGAGGCGTAGGTTTCAAGGTGCCAATGACAAGCACCTCGGGATCAAAACTGAAAAAGAGTCAGGAAAGGAAATAGGGAAAAGGCGATTGCATGGGGGAAGAAGCCAGAGAAACTCATAATGTTGCACAAGAAATAGCGAGCCCCAATGGGGCAGAAGGGTGAAACCCATGTAAACCTAAAACAACAATGATACCCAAGGTGATCCTGGAGGATCCACAAACGCAACTCTACATGGACCAAATGAATACACATGCACTAATATGCAAGTTTATGGGTTTGTGGCCCACAAAAAGAATGTTGCACAACTGGATTAAATATCAATGGAAGCCAAGTAGAGAAGTGGAACTCCACCTGGGCTCGAAAGGCTTCTTCACAGCAGTATTCATGAACCTGGAAGACAGGGATAAGGTTTTTGAGGGGGGGGCATAATTCCATGCCTCAGTAGGATTGTACATGTGGCCATGGAAAGAAAAATTCTCCCAAGAAAAAGAAACTTTCAAAAATGTACCTGTCTGGATGAGACTTTACTCCTTTCCATTATATTACTGGCTACCTTCTACCTTCGAAGCAATAGGGAACAAACTGGGAAAATATGTGAAGAGTTTAGAAGCCACCCTAAAAGGGAGATATACATCCTATGTAAGAATCTACATAGAGATGGATGTGTCGGGAGCAGTCCTAGAAGCCATAAGTCTAGAATTTAGGGATGAGGAATGTATACAAAACATTGTCTATGAGAAGATCCCTTTCAGATGCAGAAGATGTCACGAACATGGACACCTAATTAGAGAATGTCCTCTCAATAAAAAACAAGAAGCGAAAAACACCAAACCATAATAGGATGAGGATGGGTTTATAAAGCAGAACCACAACAATAGAGCTAACAAGAAACAAAGTAAAACCCCAGTAGGGAGAAATCTGGAGGCCAGGAATAGAACAGAAGGTCAGGACAAGACCAACAAAGGGGTAAAAGGAGGAAAGGAACTGGAAAAAGCTAAAGAATCCAGGGAACAAGAAAAAAAATGAGCGCACAGATAGCCTAAGTAATAAGAAGGAACAGGGGGTTAGCGCAAATCCTATGGACAGAGAAACCAGAGAAGCCAACACCCCCATGCATGAAGCAGACAGAGACGTGGAAATGACTCCAAGTGATGTAGGTACAAAAGATCCTGATCTCAATGACCTTGTGGAAAGGGAAGGGATAGATATCCCGAACATATTGGAGCAATGGAAAAGGTAGGGAGTAGATAATGTACCAACGAAGAAACTAGACCACATCCAATACATGTTCCTCCTAAGGGAGGAAGCCAAATATAGAGGGCTCAAGAACACACACGGGGAGATAAGACACCTAGGAATCAAAGTAGGCGAGGGATAACCACAACTCTCACCCAAGCAGAGAGAAGGAAAAAAGGAAGGAAATCAAACAGCGTAGCCCTATAGGAACTCAGAGCTCTACTGATAAAATCAGGTAAGATCAAGAAGCTCTTTCCCAACTGCCCCACACATGTTTAAATGATTATTATAACATGGAATATAAGAGGCCTAAACAACCCACGAAAGTAGAGAATCCTTAAAAGTAGACTCAGGAAGGAACAATTGGACCTTTGTTTCATCCAAGAGACAAAATTCACTACAGAAAGAATGGAAACAATTAACAAAAAACAATGGAGCAAGTACAAGATGATGATTGTCGAGGGACAACAGATGGCAAGAAGTATTCTCACTTAGTGGAACCCATAAGTGATGAACCTAATAACAGCCGAAGCTACCAGGCACACACTTTCAGTTAGCATGCAAATCATTGGAAATACGTAGGTGATTCTATGCACCAATGTGTATGGACCCCAGATGTTAGAGGAAAAGAGAAGAATTCTTTTAGACCTAGAAGACCTAAAAACCTGTTCCAACAACCTCCACTGGATCCTGACAGGGGACTTCAACATCATCACGTCACTTGTGGATAAAAAAGGAGGCACTAGGAGATTGGATAGAGATGCATAAGAATTCTCAATGTTCATAGACACAACGGAGATGGTGGTCATCAAAACCAGTAATGGATAATTCACTTGGAACAATAAACTGATGAATAAACATCAGGTAGCAACAAGACTAGATAGATTATTGGTGTCAGAGTCTATCTTTCTATAGGGGTTAACCTTAGACTACAGCATCCTTCCATGGGGAGGGTCTGATCACTGGCCAGTCCAACTAGAAGCAAAATTCCAAACCACACCAAAGAATAGACCCTTCAAATTTGAGAAATTTTGGATCGAACACCCAACCTTCAAGGAGAACATCAAATAGTGGTAGCGAGAGGACCAACCAGAGTAAGGGACAAGGATGTTAAAACTCTATAAGAAACTAAGGTACATCAAATATAAGCTGAAGGAGTGGAATAAGGAAATATTTGGAAATACAAACCAAGAGAAAAAAAATATTGAAGACAAAATGAGGAAAATCCAGGAAATATGCATAGACAAGGGTTGTACAGAGGAACAAAAAAAGGAAGAGATCCAGATGACCTAGGAATGGGAAGCTATATGCCAGCAGGAAGAAACTCTATGGCAACAAAAGTCCCATATAAGATGGCTAAGGGAAGGAGAGAGGAACACCAAGTTTTTT
This sequence comes from Picea sitchensis, assembly GCA_010110895.2. Taxonomy (NCBI): domain Eukaryota; kingdom Viridiplantae; phylum Streptophyta; class Pinopsida; order Pinales; family Pinaceae; genus Picea; species Picea sitchensis. Next base: position 30,994 of record SNQJ01S0068168.1, on the reverse strand, counting down.
CATAGAACAACCATTGCCAGAAGAGCCCACAACAAAATCCTAAATATTAAGGATCAGGATGGGATCGAGAGAGAATCCCACAAGCAAATTGAAAATACTCTGGTAAATCACTTCCATGGGATAGCCCAGGAACCCAACAAAGACCGAACAGAGTCTATCCAAAGAATAACTCAGCACATCCCCCATCTAGCCACTGAGGAACAAAATAACAACCTAAATAAACCCATCGCTAAGGAGGAAATTGATCAAGTGATCCAGAAGATGCCCAATGGGAAAGCCCCCAGTCCAGATGGTTTCATAGTGGAATGTTTCAAATCCTGTTGGGAAGTGGTAAAACATGATGTTTATAGGGTAGTGGAGGACTCCAGATGGTCAGCCTCCATTCTAAAAGTGATAAATGCTACAATGATTACCCTAGTTCCTAAAGAAAATGAAGCTAGGACCCTTGATCGATACAGACCCATAGCTCTATGCAATGTGGTTTACAAGATAATTTCCAAAGTCATAGGCAATAGATTGAAACCCGTCCTACCCACACTGATTTCACAAGAATAGATGGTTTTTGTGGAAGGAAGACAAATCATGAACAACATCATCCATGCCCACGAGCTTATCAACACCCTAAAAATCCAGAGGAGAGGGGGGATAATAATAAAACTGGACCTAGCAAATGCCTATGAAAAAATTAGCTAGCACTACATGGTCAAGACTCTGGAAGCCTTTGGTTTCACCCAGCACTGGATCAGCTGGATTGTCAGCCTAGTCTCAATGACAAGTTACTCGCTCCTAATAAATGGAGCCCCAACCAAACCTTTCTGGCCTATGAGAGGCATCTGACAAGGAGACCGAATTTCCCCCTTCCTGCTCATTTTGATGATGGAAGGTCTCAGTCGAAGCATAAAAAGCGCAACAACAACAAGAGAAATAAAAAGCATCAAACCTTTCAAAAACTGTCCTACTTCCACACACCAACAATTCATGGATGACACCCTACTCCATGGCACACCCACAGTCAAGGAAGTAAAATCCTATAAAAGAATATTAGAAGAGTTTGGGGAAGCCTCGGGTGTCGAGATCAATCGCTCCAAATCTATGATCTATTTCTTCAACAAAAACCTTGCAATCCAAAGAAACCTTGCAAATATTTTGGGTTTTGAACGCAAAACACTCCCAACCAAGTACTTGGGAATCCCCCTGACAGACAGAGCATACAAAATGGCAACATGGGAAGGAGTGATCAACAAGTTACAGGAGAGGGTGAAAAATTGGACATACAGATCCCTTAACATGGCGAGGAGACTCATATTGGCCAAGATGGTTCTACAAGCAATTCCAACCTATATGATGTTTGTTTTTCCCGCCCCCAAAAGGATACTACAAAAAATAAGAACCATCCAAAGGGACTTCCTATGGCGAGGAGCGGAAATAAAGAAAAAATGGGCCCTGGTGGCCTGGGAGAAGGTCTGCAAACCAAAAAGCAAAGGAGGCATGGGGCTACAAGACCCACAAGTAACCAACGAAGCCTACGGGGTGAAACTCTGGTGGCGATGGGTCAAAGAAACTTCTACACTGTGGGTAAACCTCTAGAAGGCCAAGTATGCCCCAGACATAAACAATCAGGACCGAATCCACTTTAGGGGCACCAGGGAGGGATCAACCATATGGAATCTATCTTGGTGCAACAAAACCTGGATCCAGACACACAACTTTTGAGAAGTGAGGAATGGTAAAACAACTAGATTCTAGGAGGATGCTTTGCAACAAGAACCCAGAATGGAAAATCTGGACAGGGAGGAACTCTAACAGGACATGACTGCACAAGGCAAAACCAAATTCTACCACTACTGGAAACAAGAAATACATCACAATAGATGGAGAATCTGGGATAATCTCAGTTCGCAAAATAGAGACTGGACCGCAACAATCGTGAAAGAGGTGGAGGAGGAACTGGGGAGAAGGAAAATTGTAGTCTCGAAAGAAGAGGACCAACTAAGATGGGGCCAAAAAAATGGCAGGGAATTCAACTTGAAAGAAGTCTGACATTACATTGCGGACCAGGACCAAGAAGATCCAGCGCAACAATGGGATAAGGTTTGGAACAACCCCCAATGGAGAAAAATAAAATTTTTCAAATGGTTAGTACTTCATAACCGAATTCTAACTTGGGAAAACCTAAGGAAAAGAGGATTCCTTGTCCCGTCACGATGCCAGCTCTATCAAGCTAAGGAAGAAACAACGAGTCGTCTCCTCGATGAATGTAACTACACAACAGAGATCTGGGACTGGGCGGCAGGTATCTTTCGACAATCCAATAGGATCCGAGGTAACATATGCGTAATCATCAATACCTGGAATGATAATTACAGTGAAAATGAAGAGGTGAAACTCTGTTGGACTCTCATTACGGGGATGATCATATGGGAAATATGGAAAGAAAGGAACTGGCACATCTTCAGGAATGAAAGCCGACTGGAAGGGAAACTCAAGGAAACAATAATCTCTCTGATAAGAGAAATGGTGCAGAGCTGCAACTACCACATGGGAAGAGCGCAAATCATAGACCAGGACTCCTGAGTCCTAAAATCTTTTCACCTAAAATGTGGGCGCAACCGCACTCAAGTAAGGCGGCTACAACAACTCCAAATAGGTGAATGCAACTGGACTCCCCCTCCAGCAGGGTCCCTCAAGTTGAATTTCGACTGGGTGACAAAAGGAAACCCAGGTATGATAGGAATGGGAGGGGTAATCAGGGATAGTGATGGTAATATAATCTGGTTGTATGCTGGGAGTATTGGAAATTCAACCAACAACGCAGTAGAATTCAAAGCCCTGGAGATCAGTCTTGAGATTCTAAGTCGTGAAAGGATGACGAACACCATTGTGGAAGGTGACTCCATGCTAGTTATCAACACAATGAAGAGACTCCAAAATGGCACCAGAGTGGGCAAAATTCAGAGGCACTGATGCTTGGCACACTCCTTGCAAAAAATCCAGGAGCATCTGCAAATGATGAACATAGTGGAGTTGCATTGGGTTCACAGGTTAGTGAATGGACTGGTGGACATAATCACTAATGAGGGGGTTAGAAAGGAAGGACCAGAGCTAGACACTACTTGGAGTAACATCCTGAATGGTCAGTTCAGAACAGACTGCATCCAACTAGTGACAAAAGACCATGATGGAAACCTAAGTACAGCAGGCCACATCGAGGAGGAAGGTGCAAGGCCAACTGGTGGGCACGAAGGATCCAACCAGAATATGACTGCCCATCACTCGACCACAAGTTACAATGCAAACTTAGACCACACAACAGACGGGGGTATGACACCAAGGTCTTGTCAATAGGAATAAGTACAGGGGTAGTTCATGGGAAAGTATAGACAGAAATCAGTAAGCCACAAATGACGAAGGGAAAAAGGTGTTACCATGGACCAGTATGGATACACCTAACCCAAGCACAGGTACGGGGAGTATCATAGTTGGTTGTACAATGAGAAGGGGCAAGGGCCGACGCAGGGTTTACGGTTGGGTCATCATGATCACACATACCGAGACAGGGAAAAAGGATGTGAAGGTTCACCTCTATGGGTAGACCATGATTGCTAGGACAAGCTCGCAGCTGGGGAAATCCCATAAGGGAAGAAGCACCAGGAATAGATACAGACAGGAAAAGCGTATCTGCAAGAGCTACCACAAAAACAAGGGTTGTGTAGATAGGAACAGGAGGAGAATCTAGGGAAGAAACTACCACAAACCAGTCGGGATAGAACGTATGAAGAGAACGAACAGTAAGAGAAGCCCCTAGGGGAAAGAACCTCTGACAAGCCCTCGAAGGATTACAAGGATGGAGCAAGCAACTAGAGATGATAAGGGAACCTTTCATATGCTGGTTGAACCAAAGGGAAAAGAGACCATCACCAGGTGGGAGAAAGAAATCAATGCTAAACGCAAGGGTAAATATTGGGAGGAACTGATTAAGGAAGCATACTGGATAATGGACCTAGGGGCCACATAGCCCAGAGAAACCCTATACCAGAAAACAGTGGATATGGCATGGAAAACAAAGATGTTAATAGGCAAGGTGATCTCTGAAAGGAAAGATGTCAGCTGAAATGATAACAAGGACCACAAAAAACTCCTAAAAGAGATCCTGAGTCGTCTCAGCAACCTAGAAGCCAGTACAAAACGGATAGCTGAGGACCAGAGGGACCAGAAGGAGAATATAGAGTGAATGGAAACCCAATTCCACCTATACTTGCGCTACATCCATCACATGGAAATCATGCCAGCTGACAGGAGTGGAGCACCAACCCATATCAGAAAGAATCGTATGGTGGTCCAAAAGGAAGAGAACAAAGATAGGGAGGATGAAGGAAAGAAACATATCATCATCCTGGACTAGTGTAATGTCCCCACTTTGGGACATCATCACAGGGCAGAGATTTATGATGACCAGAGTAGCGAGATGGGTGCTAGAGCAAGTACAGGGGTATTTGAGAGGCATTTTGGGGTCCATCTTGCATTGATGATCATATTCCATCATTATGAGCCATTCCGCACAAGTTGGCTTTGGTTTCGCTGCATTCCGATGATTTCCATGATTTTGATTATTTTGAGCTATAAGTCAATGGAATTCACTGAAGAGGTCATTTTGGGCACATTACTTGGAGGAACCTTTCAGTGTAATAGCTCATTGGAATCGGGAGGAGCAACACTACAGGATGCAATGGCTATAAGTGACTTTCAGTGGCCAGGGAAGCCACAAGGAGAGATAAGGAGCTTTTCAAAGGTAAAAAGGATAATTAATTAATTAAAGTGATTTAATTAATTAATTACTTATTAATAAAATGAAAGTCACTTTGGAGGGACAAGGTGAGCCAAAAAGTATAAAGGAAAGGGAAGGGCCTCTTCTCATGGATTCATGTATGATCTTATTTTGATTTCTGGCTTCTAGCTAGTGAGCCCAATATTGGGGGTTTTGAGGGTTTTGACATAACAAACCCTAGAGAACGATTCGATGGTGAAAGATTCCACCTATCTTGTCCCGAGCTTGGTCTCGGAGATGCAATACTCTCCCACACCATTCTAGTTCCAGATCTAC